>VUQK01029947.1:21116-45556 GCA_015106715.1 Bujurquina vittata
GCTTGCAGGCCACAACCTGAGAAAGAGATGCGAGATGCCTGACTGGCATCTGTCAGCAGCAGCAGCCCCTCTGTGCTGTCCCCACTTCAATAACAGAGAACCCAATGACTGAGAGCAGCTGTAAGACCTTTTAAACACTCAGATAGATAGATAGATAGATAGATAGATAGATAGATAGATAGATAGATAGATAGATAGATAGATAGATAGATAGATAGATAGATAGATAGATAGATATAAAAGTCTGTTGAAGGATGTGTGCTTATCTCTCCCTTATTTTATGTACATATTTTCATTATTTTCAATATAATAAAAAAAAGTATTACATATTCTGTTACTTGTGACTTTCACCTCTGTGTCCTGCAAGATTATTTGGTTTCACTATTTCCATGCACATGCACCACTTGTATAATTTACCTCAGAGAAGGTGCCAGGAGTCTTCCAGATCATCCAGATAATCCCCAGAGGGATGCAAACCATTGATGACATCGCCATGAACCAGCCAATACCGTAGCCCCAGTCAGGGTAGACGTAAACATTGTTGTACTTCAGTGGTTTGTATTTAATCAAGAAGAACAAGAAAATTCCCTGCAGTAAAAACAAATTTCTTTTTTTCAGTTGTTTTCATTTCGATTATTTTTAAAAAAGCTTCTTTAATGGATAAATATTAGTTGCAGTAGTGAAATTCTTGTGCACTGCTGTGCAAATGTATTATTCCAGGTTGTGAGTAAAACATTGCTTTTCATTTCATTTCACAACAGGGTTGCATAATACCAGTTCATTATTTGCACAAGTGAGAAACTCATGATGAGCCAAACATTTTTTCTTAATATGTTGGTCTTTTTCCAGTTGTTTTATACCATGAATACATACTGCACTCAGTTTGAAACCCTAGACGCATCCATGACTCTGAATTTGTTATCTTTTTTTTTCTTTTTTTTTTTTACACAATATGTTATTTCTGCTGTTTGTGCTACTACTTTTGAATTTATGTCAGCATTGGACTCACAGCACAGATGCCCGGGGTCAAGAACATCCAGCACCATTTGATGAAGAAGATGGGTTTGTAGCCAATCATGTCTTCGATATTTAGGTAGAATCTGTCGCTACCTGAAAAGCAAAGGAGTACAATTCAGTAACAGTTTCTGTGTGTATCACAAAAATAATGATGTAATTGATATTTTAAGACAGTTTATGCCTCGCTTAACAAAGCTGCTACCTTAAAGTGAATACAATCTAGTCTGAAACTTTCTATCAAGAGATCCAAGATTTCAGTTTATTTTGTGTCATATCTGATTAATTGTGCTTATAATATACCTGCATTTATTGTCAACTTGTGAGCTTAAATTTGAAATACAGTAATATAAATGTGTTAATATCTTAACCTGGAAAAAGCACGTGTGTTGCCTCTGTGTTTTATATAAATTAATAATATTCGACATATGTACACAGTACAGTTGAAAGGACATTGTGTTTTCATAAGAAAAGCATGGAGAGCCGCTGTAGCTATAGTTTTTACACATCACTGTAATGATCTGTGCAAAATTGAGAGAACGTTGCATGTGTTTGAGACCAATCTCCAGCAGAGGGCAGAGAAGAAATATTATTGCAGCAGAGGGATGAAGGCATGATGCAAGGTTTTTCAAGTGCCCTGTTTTCTGCCCTAAAATCTGATGAAAAACTGAAAATACTGCTTTGATATTTCAAGGTTTTTAGATCAAAACTCTTATCTTACCATACACCCAGCCGATACATATGGACTCAAATATGGCTACAAACAGCAAACACATCCCGCTGGCAGCATATGCATCGAACAGCTGGAAGACATACATCCCTCCCTGACAGGACAAGACAAATGTCAGTTTCCTGTCAATGACCCTACATGTCACAATCAATTGAACATCAAATATAAAGTGAATGAGTTCTCGATTATAGTTAATGAGGGTCGACTGACTTGATAGGAAATAAATTGCAACCATCCTGCACTGGTGTTTTCTTTACCCTTGTGAAAATAAAGATAGGTCCAAAAATTGAAACAGCCTCAAGAGGTTTGTTATCGCCACAATATATTGTTTAAATTATTTATCTGTACAATCTGCTTTGCTTTTGGTTTTCATTGTTACCCTAAAAATTCTCTGCAGTTTAATAGCCTATTATGAGGAATATTTTAAAGGATCCACTGAAGGACACCAGCTACAATGCTTTTATCAAATCTGGCTGGAGTCTGCCTGAAGGATGCATCTGCAGTTGGTGCATTGTAGTGTGGCGTCTCAGGTATGTCTGCGTGGAGTCTCACATTCATTCTCTGATGACCAAATTTGTGTTGCTTTTGATGTATTCTTTGGGTCATTATCCATTTGTACTGTGAAATGTTGTTTGATCAGATTTGCGGCATTCTGCTAATTCTAAGCAGAGAGTATAGCCCTACAATTCATAATTCACCATTTTACTTCTAGTCATGTCATTAATAAACAACAGTAACCCAGTTCTTCTGGTAGCTATATACTGTATACCCATATTGTCCATCATGCTTTACAGATTATGGTATGCTATGGATCATGAGCTCTCTCTGTCCTCCTTCATACTTTTCTCGTCCCATCACAGTGTTGCAAGTTAATCTTAGTTTTATTAACCTCATCATAGCCAACCTCATCTGATCTCTTTCTTTGCTTGTTGTGAAGCATTTGTCTTAACCAAGGAAAACACTTTAGCTGTCTTCTGTGGTCGCTCAGGCCTTTTGGTGTTGCAGAGCAGGTAACATGCAATTTGTTGCATTCTTAAAAAGAATGCACCAAATTGTTGACTGAATGACTCCCAAGATTTTCTAATATCTAAATTCATCAAATGATAATAGACTAGACATCACAGGGCCGTCAAACTGTTTGTCATTCAATTGTCCAATTACTTTTGAGGCTCTGGAGGACTATATAAAAAATGACTGCAATTCCTAAACAATAAATACAATATTTTTTAACCTCATTTTAAAGTGAAGCTGAAAGTCTGCACCTCAGTCACATCTTGACTACTTGGTTTACAATCTACAATCTGTATTTTGTTCTTCTTTTAGCTTCTCTATGTAGTGGTCACCACAGCAGATCATCTACCTCCATCTCACCCTATCCCTAGCATCCTCTTCTGTCATGCATGTCCTCCTTCACTATATCCAGGAATCTTCTCTATGATCCTCCCTCTTTTCTTCCTGCCTGGCAGCTCCATATTCAACATTGTTTGTCCAATGTTTCAGTGATCCCTCCTCTATACATATCCAAACCATCTCAACCTTGTCTCTCTACCGAAGTCCCTCCGATAGACTAATTTCTAATCTTGTCCCTCGTGGTCACTCCCAATGAAAAGCTTAGTATTTATTTCTTTCACATGTTCACATTTCAGCTACAAAGGTGGTCTTATATTTTATCTTCCACTGCACTCAAGACAACTCATCAGCTCTTCCACTAAAAGGATCATAAATAAAATCTCACATAAATCTTACAGAAGGGTTACATCACAGCTTTTCTGCACTAGTAATGCTAAGCTAAGAATCGTCTCAAAATATCGTCTGCGCCCATGCCCACTGTGTATTGCACTACACTCCCAGAAGAGCATTTGAACTGTGTTTAATCCTACTACAGGCTCTTTGCGGCATTTTATTGAAGATACATTTTGGCAGCTTAAAGGAATAAAGTTTCTTAAGTCCGATTATAGGTGGGAGTTGATTAAAAGCTGATAAAACCTATACATAGTGGCGACAGGAAGATCAAGCAACTGAAAACTGCAGCTTTCAGACAAAAGACTGAAAGAGTGAGAAAGGACTGTACTTTCATATTTTATCAACTTCCATCCCCCGTACCATCTTTATTATGGATCACTAGAGAACGGCAGAGTACAATCAGAGTGGAGATGGATGGAGTGCAGTACAGACAGAAATGTGAAAAGCTTTTAGTGGTTGAAGGAATTGACAGTTTAAGAAAACAGATTCTCACATCTTAAAAGTACAGGAGGGCTGCAATTTAAGGACTTAACCCTTACATACTCTTCATGTTGCAATGAACAGTTTTGACCTGCATTCTCATGATACTGTAAGTGTCTGCAACCATTTTTGAACTGCGGGTCTATTTAGAATATACACCACTCAAAAAATAAAAAATAAATAAAAAATTGAAGAAACACTTTGAAGACATATCAAATCTCAATGAGGAAAAAAAATGCTGGATATATGTACTCATGTGGCTTGGGTAATATATTAGGGGCAAAAAGATGCCACAATGTTTGATGGAATTGAAAAACCTCAAATTAAAATTATATAACTTAAAATTAAAATGATATGATCAATCCTCAATTAATATTTCAGACAGAAAAAGATCTGCTGTGAAACAATATCATGACCATAATTCAAATGCTTCAAACTCTACACAGAAAGGCCCCAGCCAAGATTTAAATCAATATTATTCTTGCTGTGAGGCAAAGGTACTAACCACTCCATCACCCTGCCACCCTTTTCCAGATCTCATTTCTATATTAAGGCACCCCCTGTGTTTGACCTATTTTCCTCACACGCACCATATATGATCACTCCTTTGCTATCACACTTCTCGGTGATTCCCTAATCATCCTTCAACCACCAGCAGATATCTGTCTCTGCACAGCCTGCACAAATGTGGTAGGAACACAGACAGTTCTCATGACTATGTTGAGGTCTCCCTTGACCTCTGTCACCAGTGTCCATGAAAAATACATAGTAATGGTATGCAGAGTTTCACAGTCTCAAGATTCCCCTTGAGCCACCATTTTCCTTCATTTGTTCAACACTGATGGGTCTAAAATCTATGTCAATACATATGGGTCAAATTTGACCTGGAAAATCCTCAATGTACAAAAATTTATAGCACCTGAACAACAGTGTAAAATTTAACAAAATTTAATTCTTTGTGTATTTTGAGTCACTTTAGGAAAAATCATTAAATTCCAGATCAAAAGAATGATATTTAGCTTATTACTGCTGCTGTCAAAATGGGCCAAGTATGACACAAACAGTATGTAAGGCTTATAAATAAAAGAGATCAGACCATATTCAAAAATATTTAAAATCACAGGAAAGAATTTCTATTATCTACAATGTTTTAAGTAAATGATGGATGGATGGATGGATGGATGGATGGATGGATGGATGGATGGATGGATGGAGGTAGACATTAAAAAAGTCATTTTAAGCTATATACTGTACAGGTAATATGCAGAAACTCAACACATCCCTTTGAAAACCATCTTTCAGTGTGACTTTTTTTTGTGACCACTACAAAGGACATCAGGTCTCAGGAGGATGTGGGACATTTAACTGATGAGCTATAGTTGTAGCTTACCTCCATACACATGATGAGTCCAATGAAGAAAGAAACTATAGACATGCCCAGAATCAGTAGCTCTCTGCGGTAGCCTCGCCGGAAGGTCTCTGGGTACATGTCCACCACAGCTGTCACCAAACTCTCCACACACACAAACTTAGATACAAAAAATAAAAAAATGTAATTTACAAGAAATATTTTTTTTCATAATTGTAAATGACAAGGATACAAATTATGACTGAACTAATGGTATTCCCCTCTTTTCCTTTACATTATCAGCGTAAACTGCATTGTATCTAATGCATTCAAGCTGCTGGTTGCTATAGATATTTATTTTTGTATGACCACAAAATGGCATTCTCCTCTTGTTCTCCTCCTGACCCTGTCTAGACTATCACATCGGAGGAAATAAGCTTCATGTGTTGTTTGCCAAGTCATAGATCGAAGCTAGTCTTCATATTTGTCACAAGCCTAACAGTCAGCATTCCCAGTATGCTCACAGCAGTAGCACTCACCTGACTGTCTAGGCCAAGGAAGATTAGCATCATAAAGAAAAGACAAGCCCAGAGTGGAGACAGAGGCATCATAGTAACAGCTTTGGGATATGCAATGAAAGCAAGACCAGGACCTGAACAAAAATATTAGAACACAGGTTTAACAATTACTGGACTCCTGACAGTGCATCTCAAAGAACAAGTACAAAGTTTTAACAGCAATAACCACTACTGGGGCTACAAAGTTTAAGTTAAAATTAACTTTTTATTAGTCTGCAAAATTATATAGTTTTCAACAAGTTCTCAAAAACGAGGCCTGATGGTAGCATGTTTTTTGTTGTTGTTGTTGTTGTTTTTGGATTGATTTGTTCGATTGACTTTGAGTTGTTGTTACAAATTATTCACTGCTCTTATTTTGGTTTTGCTGTACTCCAGTGCAAAGGTGATCTTGCTTGTTTGTTTGTTTGTTTTTTAAGTTTTGTTTCTTCTTTTGTACCCCACACATAAGTTTAGAACCAGTCAATCCCAGTTCAGGTTCAGGGAGGTGACTTAAGCTCAGCAGTCAGTCAGACAGACTTTCAGAAGCCCTTCGTAGAGATATTTCACGATGCCACACAGTCAAGTCAAAATTAGAGCAAAGCCAAGATTTAAACCCATACAAACGCTGCAGAGAGACCTGCAGATAGCAGAGACTTCCTTTTCAATCGGATGAGGAGAATCTGACAGTAAGGAGGGAAAAACTGCATAAAATGCTGTGCATAACTTGGAGAGACATTGGCTGGCTAAGGGGCTTCTACAAAGAAAGGAACTGAGGACCTAAATACTTTAGTAAATGAAAAATAATCAATCAAGATATAAACAAATTCTAAAAATGTGTCATTATAGGTTATTTGAAACAGTTTATGTAAAATGTCCACATTATCCATTTAATTTTAAATCTACAACACAAAGTATGCAGATGCATAATCTGAAGACTTTTTGATTCACTGTGAGGCTGGCTGGCTAAAAAGAAGAGCTGGCACGCTATTGCTTTATTTAGCACCCACATTTGGTGACTGTCCCTTAGAAATACATTATCTAAAACATTAAGCTCTGTCCTTACTGTGCTCTAACACAAGCATTTTAAATTTATCACTCTGTCACATTCAATAAATCATTCATATTGACTTGAATAAATCATAATACGGTGGTCTAAGTGCTTAGGTAAAGAGTGTGTGGTTATATAACTGGGAATGTTTATTCATTTTAGCAAAATATGACGGATGAGAGCACAAACACTCCGGCTTCTTTTCTAATCTGCAGTATCTGCCAGAGATAGAGCACTTGATTTCATTACAATTTTGAAAGTTGGTATTTTTCAGAAAGACAACATTATTTTGTGTGTCGTTCTCTCACCAGATTCTGCAACAGCCTCGATGGGAACATTTTGCTCATAGGCCATGAAGCCCAACACAGAGAAGATAGCAAAACCTGCCACAAAGCTGGTGCCGCTGTTCAAACAACACAGCATGATGCAATCCCTGAGTAGCAAGAGAGAAAGAAAGAATTAGAGATCACACTTATTGGAAGAGTTGATGCTGGACTTGACACTTGAAGCAACGCAGGCAGAGCAGAGACACCTTGCGTAACAAAGACATACCAAAATGATACATTATGTAACAGCTCATTCATTCTTCACATTCACCGTTTACCCATGAGGCTTTCTTCTTATATATTAACCATGCTAGAAAAGATTTCAGCGCTGTTTTTCTGTCAGTAAGATGGCACAAGAACTCCAAGGCTTAAATCAAGAAACTTTCTGGAGCAGTGCAGAATGGGCAAAGGAACAATGCAAATGATTTTGGGGTAGATCTAGATTGCTTTCCTTAATGTTGCAAAAGATCCTTTGATGGATTGCATGCTGAGTACTGTTGAATATAAAGTACAATGTGGACGCATATATGGAACTGTGCAAAAGTCTGGAGCCACGCTACATTTCTTTATCTTTTGCCAGGAAAATGGGAAATAGGCACACCAATTTATTGAAACTTGTGCAAAAATAAATGTATAATTCTCATAACATTGAAAGTCAGTATTTGGTATGAGCACCTTTAGTCTTCAACATAGCCTGAACTCTCGTAGACAAGCTTTCTTGTGTACAAGAGGCATGACTGATAATTTTCTTCTGTGTGTTTTTCTGTCCATGTCCTCATTTATTATTGGTAGTGTGTTTGAGATCACTGTCATGCTGAATCCATGACTCAGCTGCAAGGTTGATACAAATCTGAGGTAGTTTTATACATTTACAATTCAATCACTTTTGACAAGATCACCAACATCAGTGGTTGAAATGCAACCCAAACCCATGACAGAGCCGCCACCATGTTTTACAGCTGTAGACACTCACTGTTGTACGTCTCTTGATTTGAACCAAAAGTTTGGATTTGAATTTATTACTGTTGCTACTTTTAAGTCCAATTCTTGTGTAATTTGGTTTACCTCAGCCTTTCCTCCCTGTTTCCTTTCCTTAAGAGTGGATTCTTGATACCCACCCTTCCACTGAGACCATTTCTGATGAGGTTTCAGTGAACAGTATTAAGAGAAGGGCTAGATGGATTACTCAAGAGTCCTGTGTCAGGTCTTTGAAGGATTTTGTTTTATTTCAAAAGGACACGTTGTTTATCTGCTGTAGATAGGTTTTTAGGCCTGCCATTTCTTTGGTCCTCTACTTTTCCAGTTTCCTCAGACTTTTGCACATCATGTAAAGATATGCCAAGATTTAATTTAACTGCTCTGCTCTGTCACCTTGTTGGTAATGTACAAAAATACTATTTTATGCCTGTCAAACTGTGTTACTATCAGCATTTTTTCACAGATTCAGCTGAAGAAATGGGAACAAATTATGCTTTTTTTTTGCAACAGGTTGCTAGCCAAAAAGATACAATTTAAAATGATTACTTTGCTAAGTTGTCTGTTATGTGTAGACGCAACACTGGTTCAATCCTTTAGTTAAGTGCCTTTTAATGCTTGAATGATCCATAGGTCTGCATTAAGCAGATTCACAAGCAAACAACAACAAAAACATTCCTCTGAAAATGGTCTGGCAGGGACTGGACTGAAAATGAGTCACAAAGCCATCACTATCAAAAGAAAATCCCTCAGAAAGGCTGAAGAACTATTGCTCACAGCCACTTTTAAAAACAAATTACAAAAAAATTATGTCCGCTTGGATGTGAAACATAAAGAATGACTTTTGCACAGTACTGTACGAAAGGCATTTGCCTGCCACACTGACCCTATTGGCATCAGTTACAGTAGTAAATATCTCGAAGGAAATTAAGTACTTGGGCATGTTTGAGTGTCTCTGGACAGATTTTGTTAATGTAATAGTGCTGCTAGTGATTTTCAGTACAGTTTGTGCAAAATGCTGTTGAGACACAGTCATGAAGCTTGACATATGTGTAGTTGGAAACTTGACGTGTGTGTATGTTGAATATGGTTGTGGTTGGAAAGTAAAAGGCATCAGAAGGCCAAGAGCTTATTGGCCATTTTACTCCTCTGTCTTGTGTTCTTCTTAATTTGTAATGGAGGAACAGGAAGTATTTTTAATCTAGTGTATAATATTGTCAGAGGTGGGTGTGGTCCAGGAACTCATTGCGGTGTAGTCGTATTGCAAGATGGTCTCTAATTAATGTCTAATTTAATGTTGATTGCTGATTTTATTTATACACTGTCATTCAACAACTAGAATTTCCATTCTTACCTGTAGCAGTTATTGTTGTAGGCATTATAACTTCCCAATGCAGTAAGACAGCCCAAGCAGATGGCATAGGAGAAGAAAATTTGTGTTCCTGCATCCACCCATACCTAAGTATCAAAATTGGCATGAATATACAGTACATGTAGAAACGGGCAAAATTAAAGAACAAAATAACCAAAAGTGTTTCACTAGGGTGTTGATAAATATTCTCAAATTTCTTCATTTGGGTTGAGAGCCATAAACCCATCAATGCTTTTCTATATTTGACAAGAAAGAAAAAATCTGCACGATTTTTTAGAATTAAACCACAAATTAAAATGAATTCACTATGCTTTCTCAATCAAAAGAGATTGCCAGCATATACCCAGTGGTCATTTATCTTCTCTAGTGAACCACCACATCTCTTGTTACCCATCACCCACCTTTTTTAATCTTTTGTAATGAAATTATGGCTCAGCTAAAATGTATTTCCCTTCAGACAGGCAGAGAAGCAGCATGAATCATGGATTAAAATCCTAAACTATCGGCTTGATATTGAAATTAAACCCACTACTTTATACTGTTTGGTGGGAATTAAGGTGGGGTGGGTAATATAAGCTTTAATTAAGCACTCAGTATTTTTTAATATTTCTAATTGAAACTGATATTGAAGAGTAGCAGCATAGTGACATCCTTGAAAAACATATATTTAAAATCCTGGAAAGCAAAGTGATTAACCAACTGACTCACCACACCATTAGTATAGCGTTAGAGCCACATAGCTACTATAAAAGCAAAGCTATTTACATAGCTGTATGAAATTAGCATAAGCTTCAATGCCACAGTACTAATGGCTTAGTTTGTCAGTCCACCACTTTGGTCCAAGCAGCAACATGTCAACAACTGTTTACCACAAAATAATCATGAAAATTTGTGCAGGCATCCATGGTCCCAAAAGAATGAATCTTGATCTGCTTAGATTTCCTTTAGCACCTAAAGTAGGCTGAATAGCCATTCTATAAAAATCTATACAGGCACTTATAGAGGAAGATGGATTCATTAGTTTTTGCTCATGACATTTTATGGCATTTAATTAAATTTATGGCGGAGTAATTTTCAAATAATGTGCTGTGGCACGTGCCATGAGGCAATCATGTATCGTCTCTTGAGTGAGAAATTGGCTAACAAGCAAAAGGGGCCCATGGAAACCAACGTAGCTTGTAACAGAAAATTGGTCTACCTCAAACAAGTGATGGATCTGAAGGTAGTAAGGTCATATCTTCAGTTGAGTTAAAATGTTTGATAAGATGATGAAGGTATGGGCCTAGTTAAGAGGCCAGACTCTTAGAATAAACAAGGTATCATGCTAAATGTGGATGCTACAAATGGGCTATTAAAAGTGCCTGACAATACATTTAAAAGAATATACAGTATGAGGGCGTGCCAGATGAAAGACAGTTTTTTTTTCTAGTATATGAATTCAAGTAAACATTTTCAGCTTCCCTTCAATTTGCCTTGTGCAAAAGGTTTGAAAAATGTTTATCCAGACTACTGGTCTGTCAAGTTACAAGAGACTAAGCTGAAATTGACATTTGAATGTATTTACTTATCGATTATTAGTATGCTAACATGCAAGAATGAAGGCATCAAACTCATTGCTATTTTAGCTTATTTATTTATGCATTTATTTGTGCACAGGATGAAACTACAGCTTAGCTCAAAGCATCTCTGTAAACCATGACAGGGTAGTCAGCTTGCTTTGGACTGACTGCTACACTTATTGGAATTTGGATGCACAACTCTCAAACCCCATATTTTGGGCAACTGTGATTGCTCCTAGACACCAATACAAAGGCTCAAAGTAGAAATTGCAGAGCTTGATCATTTTCTACCCTGAAGCCAAGGTATGTGATACAGTAGCCAGTATTTATGTTAAATAAACAAAGTTGCTTTAGTTGCACAAATTTATGGTAATGATAAAGGTAACAAATCATCTCACAATTTGAGAGTCACTGACAAATAACCTTCGTTATTTAGGTAGGAGGAATTTTTGCTCTTTAACCAAGAAAATATCTGAAATAAGTAAATTCTAATGTGCATGGCTTGCTCCATTGCTGGCCTTGCATTCTGGGGAAAAAATTAAATTTCACTGCTGTAAATTTAATCAGTTTAATTCTTTTCATCTTTTCTCAGTGGATTGAGCTGAAAGGCAATATTCTGGGGGCACTTTTAATGCAAATCAATAAAGTATAACACTGTTAGTAAATATTTGGTGGGAAATACATTGAAAACAGTATTTGGTCATCGACTAGAGGGGAGATTTACATATGTACAATTCTTCAGTGAGAAAGCTTTAATATGTGCATTATGAAACTAGTTTGTAGTGGAACACAGGACCCCAGAAACCCAAGGATAGCATGGGGTGCTAGCGAATTCAAACTTAATGCAGCATGGCTCTTTGAAAACTCTCTCACATCACCATTCAGCCACTAATCTCATTTCCCCACTGAGAAACAATTAACAAACGCAAGGTCTTCGCTCCCTCCTAGGAGTAACCACGGTAACTTCTGTGACCTCACAAACACAGGACTGTTCCTGTGGAAGAACAGGCCTTTCTCTCCTAATGTTCATTAATGTTCCCTTTAGTTCAACCTCGGCTGATGGCCGCACAGTGCAGGGAAACCTTGAAAGGCCAGGCTCAGAGAGAATCACTTGTTGATGTTGTGCCTAATTTGGCCGGCTCGTGTTTGGTTATGTTGAGACTGTGGCTCCAGGAAACTTGTCTAGTGTGTGAAAGCTGGATGACATTGGCTGTAAGATAGTGCTCTTATAATGTAAATTCACCACTCTTGGTGCTTTTTAGGTCTCCCTCTATTTCTCAATGACACATACTGTAGATGTGAAGTGAAGCATTAAGACATGAAATTAGATTCCATGTGCCACTCCATATCTGAGCCAGGCAATTTTATCCTTCTAGAATATCATCACACTACGTAAACAATGCAGACCTATGACATGAATCAGTTATTTTATTACATGATTTTACAAACATGCATATTGCTGCTGTTATACAACAAGCATGTCAGCTTTAAATATGAACAGGCTCCAACCCAGCAGCACGACATTTGGAATATTACAGTTTCTACAAAATGTCAAATGCACTGATGAAACACAGCCATATAGCCAAATTTAAATAATTTAAAAATTCTGCAAAGCTAATATATAGTAAAAAAGAAAGCTATGCAGTCCAGTAAAAAAATAAGTATATCCTTACTGCTTCCACAGGAATAAGAGGGTAAGTAGCAGCCATGTGCTGCTAATCAAATGCACTTGATTAACTGATCATCAGCAAGTGTGACCACCTCTATAAAAGCAAGTTTCCTGAACTGGAGTGTTCAGGTGTGTTTTAACATGATCTTCCCAGGAGTGGACAACCCAAGATCAGACCGTGCAATGCTCAGACAAATTGCAAAAAATCCCAAAAGCTCCATCTCAGACTCAATAGGCTTTAATTAGCATGTTAAATGTTAAAGTTCACAACAGTACAATTAGAAAGAAAAACTGAATAAATATAACTTTTTGGAAGGGTCATGAAGAAGTTGTATCTGAAATAACCAGAAGGCCTCTGGAACACTGTCTATGGACAGACCAAATTATATATTTTTGGCCATAATGCACAGTGCCACATTTAGCCAAAACCAAACACAGCATACCGGCACAAACACATTGTGCCAACTGTCAAGCACGACAGTGGAGGGGTGATGATTTTGGCTTGTTTTGCAGCCACATGACCTGTGCGCCTTGCAGTCATTAAGTAAACAATGAACTCTTCTGCTTTCAAAAATATTCTAGAATCAAATTAGCTGTCTGACAGCTAAAGTTTGGCTGAAATTGTTAATGCAACAGGAGAATGGGCTTAAGCGCTCCAAAAAATCTACACCAGAATAGCTGAAAAAGAAACGAATCAAGGTGTTGCAATGGCCCGCTCACAGCCCAGACTACAACCAAACTGTCATGAGAACAGGCATTAAACAAATGTCCACATTCCTTATTGAACTGAAGCAATGTTGTGAAGAAGAGTGGGCCAGAATTCCTCCACAACGATGTGAGAGACTGATAAAGTCATACAGAAACTGCTTACATCAAACTACACTGCTGAAGGTGGTTCTACAAGCTACTGAATCACTGGGTGTACTTAGTTTTTCACAGAACTCCTTAAAATCTTGTGTATGCCTAACTATATTCAGACTTAGTCTTAATGTACCTATTCTTTACAGTTTTTTTTGTCCATCTGATCTCCTGTACAGCTCTGGATCCAAGGAAATGCAGTGTGAAAGTTATCTGTCATAGTTTGGCTAAAAATCGTTTACTTTTGCATCATCACTTGGTCTTTGTTAGTGAGGTTCATCCTTGGCCATCCCTAATTTCTGTAAGCGGAGTTAGGAAAACTAAGGCAACAACTGTACTGCCCCAAAAGTAAGCGTGTAGAAAACTTTGAAAACTACAAAAAGGAGGGGTGACGCACAAGGCTGTAAGGTGGAGGGTGATGATCAGGGGAGACAACGAGTAAAAGAAGGGAAAGAAGAGAAATGGGAAAGACACAGCAAGGTTCAGGGGTGTAAAAAGAGAGGGCAACACCCAGCCACACACACTCTACACAGCTTGCTGAACAGAACGGAGCCCTGATTGTCCCCGAGGGAGCCAATTTAACGTTGGTGTCAGAAGTAATGTCTTCTGGCAAACAGCAACAACTTTCTTTATTACCCTTCTCGCTCACCCTGTGCTGCTGTTTGTGTCTTTGTTTGTTCGTCCTCTTTTCCTCTTAATCTGTCACAGTTTGTCTATATCACTGTTTCCTTTCTCTTATTTAACTGAATTTACACGTGTTGCTATCTGTTATTGCACCTTACTGTACAGCAGTTGATGTATAGTTACAGAGTGAGGGAAAGTTTAGTTTTAATTATCAGACAACAAATTTTCTTTTGTCACATTCAAAGCATCACACCTGGTGTTGTTATGAGGAGTGTAAAAAAGTGTTTAGACAGGATTCTATAAAATAGAAAATTATTATTATAATTATTATTATTATAGTTGACACATTTAGTTTCCTAAAATCCTGTGATATGGTACCAATTTTGGAAGTAGGCGTAGCTCTGTATAGCTACAAGCATGAACACATTGTGCAAAAGGAGACAGGACGATCATAGTGAAGTTTTGTACTTGGTAGGTCTTCAGTTTATATTGAAGTCTATCTATCTATCTATCTATCTATCTATCTATCTATCTATCTATCTATCTATCTATCTATCTATCTATCTATCTATCTATCTATCTATCTATCTATCTATCTATCTATCTATCATGGAACCTATCTAATTTGTGTTGTCATGACCACCATCCACTGACATTTTCTAGTCCTCTGTTGCCAAGCGACCCAAGCTGTCTGCCTTTTCCAGACAAGGTCAAGGAGTCTCCAATTGTGCGTGCGTGTTTGTGTCTATCTATGTGAATTCATTGTATGTTGAAGCAGCACCTAATAGTAGCACCAAATACTGGTCTTTTAACCCTGAAGGCTCTCTGACCTGACCCTCCATTAACTCATCACCAAAGGAAGTGTCAGTCACTCTCCCTAAAGTATGGCATTTAAATGCAGCAATTTTTTTTGTAACAAAAAGGTGCCATTTAAACTAAACAGTTTTTGCTGTGGATGTTTTATGTGTAGTGTACACATTTGATGTATGATTGGGCATAAATAGTAATCTGTGTAAAAAGAACAGATTCTCCATTGTGTTTACAGTAACAACACTTCATATTATTTGGCTTTACTTTGATGTCTTCTGCTTTTTAAATATAAGCTGGCAAAAGCAACTCAGACAGATTTTATCGAGCTAAACATGCTGCTTTGCCAAGGATACAAGTATGATATAAACTTGGGAAAAACAATGAATCAATGCAGTCTGGATTTTCTTTCAGTCCACTCTTTAAATATATATACTGTGTCTATATAATATTAGATTACCACTGCATCACCAGACTGAAACCAGACAAACAAGTAAAGATAACTAGAAAACCAATATAAAACCTAAGCAGCAACACCTCTAGGTGGCACAGTTGTTAAACAACAACAGCATTTGCTTTCCATTTATTTTAATGAAACTATGCAGAATATTTAGATTTTTACTGAGTTAGTAGTAAAAGACAGATAGAGGGTCCGAGCCTACCTGAGGGTCAGAGAGTCTTGAAATGTCTGGGTAGAGGTAGAACTTGATGCCATCGAATGCTCCGGGCAGCGTCACTCCCCTGATCAGTAGGATCAGCAACATGAAATAAGGAAAGGTAGCTGTCACATACACCACCTGTGGGTATAAGCATAAGCATATGTAAACATATTATTGAATTAGATTCTTATACAATATGATATGATGCCTACAAATGAAAGTTAAAACAAAAAAGCCTGCCAATAATAGTCTGAGTAATGCTGGTCTGCAATGAATGTGGCTACTACTCATTCACTCCTTTTTTTTAATAAACTGTATCAGAAACTGAGATTGACTAAACTGAAACAATTCTGGAATTGATAGGTTTGTACATACTGTACAAAAATGACAAATCACTGCTGAGACCCAAAGGTGAGAGGACATGACAGCAATCTAAACACTGCTATCACAGCAGGAAAAAGAGCAATGGTGGTGCAGTACGTGAGGAAAATAATCTTTGGGATAGAAGTGCCATTTATTTTTTGTTGGCCCACACAAATATACAGTAAACCAATAATGTGCCGCTACGTGAGAGTTACAACAAAACTTTAATCAAATACTCAAGACCCTAAAAAGCCATAAACTCTTGCAAGGCCTGATGAACATATATGGAGTGAAGACTGAGAGCTGGTGCAGGCAGGCAATTCAAGCTGCACTGCATCATACACACTATGGTGGTGTATCAGGGTGGACACAACAGAATGGAACAGAAGACAATGCATGAGCGACGCAATAAAGCGCAGAAGATTGAGAGGTCAGGGGTTTTTTATGTAAAATAATTATAATACAGTTCAGTCAATACTGTTGAAAATATGTGGAACAAGACAAGTCCATCAAAGTATCTAAGCATTTCACACAAACTTGCCTTTTTGATCATTATGACTTATTGGACAACCTTTGCAAAAAAAATAAAAAATGAATTTGACTCATAATTTAAAGCTTTCTGGGCACGTTACAGCTATTCAAAGCTTATCTAGAGTGTTTTGCTGTGCGCTCCTTTGGGAAATGCTTAAAAAATGATCCCAACAGATGAGAAAAACTGTAATTTCTGTTACACAAAATTATTGATCTTAATCATATAGTTTATGAAAAATGGCACACAAGAAATAGCCTAATACCCCAAGCTCACAAGCACTAGATTTACTGCATCTGGCAATATTATAAATTGCATGATTACATTCATCTGGTAGTGCCTTGCATACTGTAGCTAGCCTCTGCTATTGCTCAAACCTACACTCCTATTATTGAACTATTCGGGTTTTGCAAAATTGTGCTAGACATCTCAAGACTCTTAGAAACTCACTGAAAAAAATCCTTTGGCCTCTTGGAAGGCAGAGGCGGGCAACATACATCCCCTGGCTTTTTGGCACTTAGTCAAAGTCCAATTGAGGAGAGAACAGGACAGAAGAGAGCCAGGCCAGGAGAGTGAAAAGAAAAGAAGGCTCCTCTGGCCCCATCTCTTAAACAGGAGAAGCCCAGAGGAGTGATGCTGGCAGTGTGGGAAAATGTGCTTCTCTTGGACGCACACGCAGAAGTGCATGAGTACACGCGCAAATGGACACACTCTCGCAACTTCATTCACAACACAGGAATGGGTGTGCACATACTACAAAGGGAGACAAAATGTACCATTCACAAATACTGGCCTAAAAACCTACTCATACACACATACTCCAACTGCAACACACACCAGTCACATGGTTTTAATACTGCAACAACACTTTCATGAATAGATAGTCCTTTCGCGTGTGCGCAGTAAGTGTGTGTGTGTGTGTGTGTGTGTGTGTGTGGGTATGTATGTGTGCGTGCGTGCGTGTAGGCGTCAGTGTGGGTGCATTTCTGATGCAGTGAACTTCTTAAACTTCAAAGCAGTTCATTTCTTTTCTCGGTGGTTGCATGTCACTGTG
Organism: Bujurquina vittata; assembly: GCA_015106715.1. Classification (NCBI taxonomy): domain Eukaryota; kingdom Metazoa; phylum Chordata; class Actinopteri; order Cichliformes; family Cichlidae; genus Bujurquina; species Bujurquina vittata. The sequence continues at coordinate 38,832 of VUQK01029947.1, forward strand.
ACTCAACCGCTGCAAAACTGAAACCAGAATCTGAACTTTAGAAATACATGAAATCGTAAGCAAGCTGTTGTTTGAACAGCAGCAGCGTCCATGAAGCTTAATGAGGCTGTCCACTTTAAGCTCTGTTAATCCTAGCATGGCCCACAAGGAAAGTGTGGGAAAATGTGTCTCCTTCCCAGCAGATCCCTCCTTTAATTTGTAATCTAAAACGATTACACATCCTGAACCTTCTCTCCCACTTTCTACATCTCTCTGGAGACGAAAAGGACAATATTCAATCTCTCCATGAACTTTTGATGCGCCACATGCTCGTTCCCGCTCACCACGGGTAAACATTTAAGCCACCACAAATTTACTGGTCAAACTTGCCCCTGCCTTGCCGTAAATCTAACAAGGAGGGCTTAAATGTGAGAATGGCCGGCAAACAGGGCCAACAAAAGCGAACAGCTTAGCAAAGTCGGAACTGAATGGTCTGTGGAAAAGAAAGCACCCCAACGAGTGAGCTGTGGTTAATTTTGCATAGCAGAAGGGAGAGAGAGAAGCAGCAGAGGCGGAGGCTGAGGATATACTCTGCATGCTCCTCATGAACGCTCTCCTTTCCTCCAGTGAATACAGGAATCAATCTTGGACCGGCTGCTAAAGCCCAGCCATGAAGAAGCATTCTCCCCTCTTACTTCACAGCCAAACAAAAGACACTTCATGGAGATATAGGCATCGCCCCCTAGTTGTTTTTTCCCCAGTCATGTAGAATGTGAACCCATTAATTTTTCCTCACACACCTCTCCTCTTTTCTCTTGACTCTCTTTCTTCCCTCTCTATTTCTCACTTTATCTCTCTACTCATTCTGGCTCACTGAATCTATGAGAAGGTTTTCAAGGGCTGCTGAGCACCCATAGCCAAGTCCCTACTGTCCTCCCCATGGCTGCCAGAGAAAACTCAAGAAAAGTGTGATTGGGGGAAAGGTAGAAGTAGGTGGTGTAGACACCTCTTTGTCTTGCAGTTAAAGGAGAGAATTAATTTGGCTTCCTGTGGGAGCGCTTTCTCTTAGGACAAGAAGGGAAAGTGTTTTATCTTGTGGTTGTTTCAGTCTACTAGTTTAAAATTAAAACTGCTCCAATTAATAAACACTAGGAGTAGCATGCATGCACATTACTGCACACAAATTCCTCCAGTATTACTGTAAATAAAACCTTCACATCTACAGTTTAAAATAATGGGATGTGATGCTTTATCAAATGCAAACAGCATAGTTTAACATTCACATGCAGAAGACTAAATTTATTACTTGGTCTCACCTTGCCAGTTGACTTGGGTCCCTTCCAGATGCAGAAGTAACAGATGAACCAGGCCAGGGCCAGACACATGGCCAGCTCCCAGCGCATCCCTCCCATGTGCTCAATACCATCTGATATCTTGAGCACTCTGCGTCTGATTTAACCGAGAGAACACGCATGATTGAAGACTTGCAATTTGATTGAGTTCAAATTTGTGGGTGATATAAGCAGGAACCTAAAAACTGCAGGAAAGATTAAACAGTATCAAACACAAAAGCAAAGCATCTGCAACCTCCCTGAGATTAGTCTTTACACATTCACCTGTTGACTTTAAAACTAAGCAAGCACAAGGCTCCCCGATATGAATGTAAATGTAATTTTTGCTAATACTTAGCGAATTTCCTGGGAATTTCAGCTAATGCATCGTCAAACTCAAAAACTGTCGATGAAATAACATTTGTGTATAACAATGCGATGTTGACAACACTGCAACTACTGCCTTACAAATTGTTTTCCTCTTTCTGGGACTATTACAGGCTTTGTGTGGGGCATGAGGTACAACAACCCTATTCTGTTGTGTTTCCTCTGCTTGCCCTTGAATGGAAACTTCTCACAATGTTGGTTCAAAACTGAACGGGCCACACTGACCTCTTGTTTGGCTAAGACTTTGGATTAACCAGGCCATCTTGCTACTGAACATGCAAACTTGCATGACAAAAGCAGCCATGAACAACAAGCTATAACTGATCATGAAGAAACTTGAAAGCTCTCTGTTTGACTGTCAGTGGGACTGGGTCACCATCAGATTGCAAGCTAAAGCTACCACCTTGAGCAACTAGATACCAGCACAACTAATCTGCCCTCAACTCCCTGAACCCTTGTGGTTACTCAGTTGGACACCACAGGTAAATATAGTCATATTTTAACAGGTAAATTCTGTAGAGGGTTCAACATATTTTCACAGATCAGTAGTTAGAGTGCATATTTTATGGCCTTATAATGTTTACATTACTACTTACAGCTGTAGTGTGATCTGCTGAAAGGTGTGGCTACAAGATCCAGGGCATGCTATCAGTAATAATGACATCATTGGCAGGAAATCAATAGTGTGTTTCCTGTTTGTTAAAACACAGCCAGGCAACAGCATTGATGAAGGATGAGAAGAGGGAGTCGAAGCCACAAAACTACATGGTGCTGCCAAATCTTTGCCACCGAGTTCAACCCCGGGGCTCCTGACCAGCCATTGATCATGGTGACATGTTCTTGGTGGCCAGCCACAGGCTAGGTCCAACACAGCCCCACTGTCCCTCCCTGGTCAGCCGAAAGGGCAAGACGTGGACACTAATGTGTGCAAATACACTTGTGTGGGGTCCCAGATGTATGTAAATTCTTTGTTAAATTGGTCAAGCATATTTCCAAAGTGTAACTCATGTGAACTGCGCGTTAGTGTGACACTCGCGATGTTTTTTGTACGGGATAAATGTTTTTAAAACTTCAGTATGGTTCAAGGCTAAGCAAAGCAAAGCATCCTTTACCTGGCCACATAAACACTATATGTTTGCAAATTACTTTTCTGTTTATAATTATTTCAGATTGCTCAAAGTAAGTGTCAACTTTGTATTTTAAATTTTTTTTAATTTATTTTATTTTTATGCATACATACAGATTATGAAATACAGCTTGTTATAGCCCCGAGGTTTGTTTATGCTATACTTACAGTGCAAAGCCGTCTGTCTTGGCATAGACTCAACAAAGCCAGATTCTATTTTTGCCAGCAACATGGTGGTTGGCTCTTTGGCCAGGTCTTTCTCCTGGGTTAGGTTTATGTTCCTGGCTGAAATCTGATATTTTCACTACAGTTATGCAGGTCATCTCACTTAACTTGAACCTGAACACAATATAAATGTCACAGTTTTGATTGAAATATGCAGCTTTAAAATATTCTTAAGTAGTTTGTCAGTTTGATTTGACCCAGCAGTGTAAACACAGCTACTGGCAGTGAGACAGGAAGTGTGGTCAGCATTACACACTGGCAAGGCCTGATCTGCTGCCACACACATGGCTCTAGCTGGGAGACAGCTGGCCTACCAGGGCCTGCTGACAAACAGATATGAAAAGGGATGACTAATTTTCGGGGGTAAGGTTAGTGGGGGCAGTGAAAGAGTCTCGAGCTGTTAATGGCTCAATGTTTCAAGCATATGACAGATAACAAATTAAGAATGGAGGGGATGTGTTGAAGATTGCCTGAACTGGCAAAGAATGGTGTTAGAAGGCAAACGGTGATGCCATTAAAATAATGTGGCTTTGCACATGCAAGCAGATGTGCAAAAGATCCAAATAAAAGTGTACTCACTCCCAGAACTCAATGACAGGAGAAGATGCATTGGGGTTGGTGATGTTGGTGGCATTTTCTCCATAATAGTCAACACAGTATTCTGCAAATACACAATATGTTATTATGTTGGAACCACCGTGCAGCATGAACACTAGATGGTCTTTGCTTTCCTTTATTTTCTCTGCACAGTCTTATTTGCTTTTCTAAGAAAACGTTTGGCCAGTGTTGTTTCCTCCTACCTGTATTCCAGTAGTGCCCACAGCCAGCCCACGGCAGCTCAGTGGTGAAGCAGTTGAAGAGGTAGAAAATGGCCCAGGCGAGGATCACTATGTAGTATATGTTTAGATGAGCTTCGATCACCTGTGTTGCATAGCCAATGCCTGAAAAGGAAAAGCAAGGCTGATAAGAGAAGGAGAATGGAAAAACTGTAGGTAATAACAACCTTCACTGCTCCGGTGGTTGTGAGGCACTCATAAAACAGTTAAAATTTATCAGCCAAAAAATGCTGTCTCTTAACTGGTTTCTTTTCATTTATTAAAAGCACAAGCATACCTGAAGAAGTGTATCAACTCAGTGTTTTCTTACCCTCAAACAGTGGGCAGACTTTCCTCCAGCAGGTGATGCCTCCCTCACTGGTAAACTGACCCAAGGCAGTCTCCAGGAAAAATACAGGGATACCACAGCATATGAAGAAGATGACATACGGAACAAAGAATGCACCTTGTAGACAAATGAAAAAAAAAATAGATAACACACACACACACACACATATATATATATATATATATATATATACACGTTATCTATAAAAGAGTAACAATTCTGGAAGCAAAACAGATCAAAATTCCTGCTTCAAATGCATCTATGCAAAAAAAAAAGTATAGGGCAAAACAAATTCACATGAAAGGAGCCATTACGATACCACACTCACACTACAGGATGACATTTTCATGAGGTAGAGCCATACTGTGCAATCTAATGGTGCCTAATGAGGCATCCTGCCTCTTTTATTGACAATATTGTGCATAATAGATGATATAATGAATCACTCAAACATCTTGCCTGTTTAGTTTTCATAACGAGAAAGTTCAAATTTTGCTTTAATGCAACAAAATAAATAAGTTATGGATCTTGTACCCAGAAATTGGTTATGTTAACTTTTTTTTTTTTAAAAAAAGCATAGTTTTAATCTTCCTTCTGCCTTCAGTCAAGTCAGCTGCGTTTATGTCCACCATTTTTCCAAACTAAAAATCTCTATATCACCTATTTATTTATTTATTTTAAGAGCAAGTTTACTTCCATTACACTTCCCTAAATTAAGAAAACGTTCTTGCCTCCTCCATTCTTGTAGCAGAGGTAAGGAAACCGCCAGACGTTGCCCAGCCCAATGATTTCTCCAGCCACAGACAGGACGAATTCAATCTTGTTGTTCCAGTGGCCCCTCTCATTGTATTCCCCGCTGTCTAGGCTGGAGCTTGACCCTTCCGGGTCTCTGCCATCCTCTGGTTTTCCGTTTATAACAGGCCCACTTTTCTCAGCTGTCATGACGCTCCAGCAGCCTGCTGAGAGAGTCAAAAACACAAGCAGAAAAAAAAAGAATGGTAAAAAAAAGTGAAAAGAAAAGAGAATCAAGGTGACAACATGACCAGGACTTTAGATGAATTCAGGACTCTTTCTGGATGTTTAATGGGACATCTGAATGACTGTCCAGTTCATTCAAAGCCACGCCCATTCCCCAGCACAGACTTAAATACGCGAAGGTTCAAATCAAGTGAAAGCAGTCCAATGAATGTTTGCTGATTGTACTGCTCAAAGGCACTTCAGCTGCAAATGTGAATAAAAGGATTACTGAAGATTCAAGAGTATTAACTCACCAGCTTTTCGCGTAATTGAAAGAGAATAAAATTAAATAGAACTACATGCTGTTTACACTGTTACAGCTATCGTCGGCTTACAATACAGACAGAAAAACTAAAAGCCTCCATTGTTGCAATTAAGTTACTGGATATACTGTAAGTTAGCAGCACGACAAGTTAAAAATATATCTCAAGCAAGAAGTCAGCGAAGGCGTTAGGTGAAATATTGGACATAAGTATAAAACAAATTGTGAAAATAAAAGTCAAAGCCGCTTTCCTTACCAGTTTCCTATGGAACAGTGTCTAACCTCCTTTTTGGCTCCCGCAATGATGCGCACTAACAATTGCCTTTACAAAAACGCAGGATGGTTAAGCCTGATCAGGGGGGTGAAAAGAGGAGAGAGGGGGCAAAAGAGGAAAAAGAAAAACAAATCTGGGTCCGCGTTGATGATGTGGTTTTGTTAAGTCTCGCGTCTATATAAAGGCAGATCCCAGACGTGGCAGAGGAACGGCTCAACTTGCACCAGGCGATGGAAAACCTGCGACTGCGCTCCCACTCTCCGAGCGGTCTACTCTCAAGCGCCTCGACTTGGATAAAAGCCATTTGGTAACCAGTGTAGCGCTCACATCAGCGTTACCACGGTACAGGGAGCAGGGTAGCAATAAGGGGAGACTGGACAGGCACGAGAAAAAAGTTGGGGAGATGTAAGTTTAGGCATGCGGTTTGGAGTTGTTCTAAAACACTGAAAATGATATTTATGGCATGATTACTTTAACAAACAAGGCATGCATGTAAATCCTTAAGTGGGATGTGGAAGGATATGGATTAGTCTAGCAACTATTTAAATGATTAATGGGCTAGAAATTTTAAGGAAGTACAACTAAATATGGCTACTGACTATGCTTTAAAAAGCACGTTTTTATTTTTAAACCTGCTGCATATGCCTCTAGGAATGAATCAAAAACAGGATCAGTGGTTAAGTTATGCAAGCCTCGAAAGTTAACTTGAATATTACATCAAGTAGACATCTTGCAGTCAGTGCTTTACTACAAAAATGTAACAATATTTACGAAGAAAGAAGATATAAATATATCCTAAATGTGAAACCGAGGGTTTACACACACACATTATATATATATATATATATATATATATATATATATATATATATAAATATATATATATATATATATTTATTAAAAAATTGTATATATATAAAAAAAAAATATATATTTATTTTATTTTTTTTGTTTGTTTTT
>VUQK01029948.1:10992-23009 GCA_015106715.1 Bujurquina vittata
GGGCTCAGACAAGGATGACCGGGTTTGTTTGTAGAAACTTTTCTGGCCATGTGAGAAATGGCGCGGGAATGTTTGCTGCATCAAGCTGAACTCTAGCCCAAAGTGGATGAGTTTCTCGCCTTTCTCTTTATGACAGCTACATGACGGGCCTGCCATTGCTCAGTTTCTGTGCTTGCACACAAAAATGCCTATGCGTCTGCACGTATGTGTGGGGTAAATCTCTTTGTGAATGTTATCTGTGCTTTTTCGATGTAGGCCCCTCTGCTATCTTACCCCTGACCTACTGATGGCTGTTTTTATTCGTTTCTGGCACAGAAAGTACCAAGCGGTCTGGAGTTGATGCCGGAGGAATACTCAGTGATGATTGGCTCCTATCCCTGCAACATCACCTTTCATAATGACCAGCTGTTCCACTGCACTATCAAGGGACTATCCAGCTCCAGCGAACAGGAGCTTCCTGTCACTGTAAGTATTAAAGCTTGTAAAAAAAAACAAACAATAAAATACAAATGCACATCCAGACTTGTGTTGAAAATATTACTGGCTGGAACAGTTTCACTAAACACAGTATTCAAGCCAAGCATTTAGTCAGAATCTGTACCACCTGTGATGTCGACTAAAAGAGATTTTTTTTCTGCAAAAACCTGAATCCGTGCTCTGTAAGTCATGTGTTTGTGAGCCACTGTACATGCATTATAAATGGTTTGTAGTCTCTCTACATTCCATCATGAATGAAGTCAGTAGCCATCATTCTGTGCCACAACAAATAGAGGTGTGTTTGCCAATTGTTGTTCATGTCTTTAATCTTTTAACAGTTCCTATATCATCTATTGCACAGACGCTATCTGCTCACACTGATACCAAAATCTTCTGAGTCAGCAATGATCTCACTCTTCACTTGAGTCTTTGTTTTGTTTCCTGGTTTGTTCTTTCTCCGTTAAATGCACTAATCAAGACGTGGCTAAGCCCTGAGCAGTCTTGATAAAACCAGACCCTCTCTTTCCTCCACCCATCTCTCTTCCCCATCTGTAGATATCTGTTCTGGTCTGTTTTGATAGGGTTCTATTAAGGGGGAAGGCATTCATCTATATTTAAATATGAGCCAAACTGTGAGTGGTTTGCTGAAATAGCTCAGAAAACATATGTTAGTCTCTCTCTGCTGCAGTTGGGGCGAACTGTAAGAAGCATTTCCCCACTTTGACACAAAAATAGAAGTAAAGCTCTCCCCCGCCTTCCTTCTCTGTCTCTCTCCTTGTGTACCTGTGGCTTGCTCAAGCAAACCTCCAACCCCATCTGTCTCTCAGGATGTCTCAGAATAAACACGGGCAATTAGCAAACACATAAAGTCAGGGCAAGGGTCAGATGAGATGTCATAACACAAATGGGTGGGCTGCGTGCACATGAGCAGTGAGGATGATTTGCGTGCGGATTTGACAGGGTCATAAATACAGAGTGCAAGTATATTTCCCTTTGTGCTGGCACATTTGAATAAATGCATACATGTTGGGCTGACACATAGCTTATGGCCATTTGTGTTTCTTCACTTACTTTGGGTGGAAGATCTATTTTTGCACGCCTGTGTTGTGCTTGGCTCTGAAGTGCTGCAGAAGTCGATGTGGGGAAGCAGTGTTTTTGTACCCCAAGTGAAACAGGAACATGGAACAATGGCATTTTCCCCTCCATTACACCAGGCCTTGCTGTTGCAACCTCTGGAAGAAGGCCTTCTCTTGCTGGTCTGAGTAAATAAGTGTCTGGAACAGAAAGCGTAAGAGGGAATGTGAAAATGAGGGAACCCAGTGAGCCAGCTTCTGCCTGTTAGAGTAAGACCACTGTAAGAAGGATTTGGTCTGAGGATTGGAGGCTTTTTTATCTCCGTCTCTTTTTATGAAATATGTTCAGATTGGGGAAGGAGCGGGAATGATGTGAGCAGGGACCAGAGAGACCCTGCTGACTAATCAGAAGGCAGAAGTGAAAGTTCTTTTCTTGTCACATCTGGGTTAGACTGAACTGGGTGACTCCTCTAGCTCATTGCAGCGAGAGACCATTTTTCAAAATCTACAGTGTGTAATTTTTTTCTGCATATCTGCACCTGTGCCCGTAAAAAAAAAAAAAAATCTGATGTGCTTGTGCATGTGTGCTGCAACTTGTGTTCCCATTAAGAACTGCTTCTGTGGTACTGCAAACGTTTTCACTCTGAAAAGTTTTAATGCGTCTGCTGCTCATTACTCCTGTGTATTCTGGCTCCCTTTGCCTTTATCTTTGTCTTTTGTCTCAAATATTACCTTACTGGCTTACAGTGTAGTCCAGGATCTTTAAGAAAAGGGACAGCAATTTGGAACCAACCGTTGTTTTAGCAGCCAAGTATCCAGGAAGATTGGCTAGAATGAAACCAGTTTAGGCATTTCCTTTACTTTATCTCGTTTGGACTGCTATAATTAGCTTTATACATCATTTACTCATCTTCAGACTACTCAGAGTACATCTGCTAGGCTTTCAACATGTTTGCACGGCTCTAGAGTTGGCATGTTACAACATCTAACCAGCAGCTGACTCGAAAGATCTTACAGCTGGGGCATTTTCATGAACTTCCTCCAGTAGTGAGATGGAGATGGGATGATTTAAGTGCTATATTAAAATGCACATCTTGTCTGCTAATTATAGAACAGGTGGCTTTTTGGGGTACATTTTTATTTGCAGTAATTATGAGTTGAAAGTTCTTTGTTTTGAATTTAATGTTTTATATCAATATATAAAATAAGCTTCTAAGAAAGCAAAAATATATATAGGACATGATGAGATACATATGGTCGACAATCACATTACTCGATCTATAGGAAGAAAGAGAAGAAGAGAAAACATAAAACAGAACAATAGTGGAGGCAGCTCTTGAAGGAGTTTGACCCAGTTTCATCTGTCATTTCCCTTTTCTTTCTAGGTGCAAGTGGGGAACTTTCGACATGCAATTGCCAGAGTGCAGCTCGGCGGCAGCGAGCTGGCCATCGTGGTATCCATCGTAGTGTGCTGTGTGCTACTGCTGCTGTGCACTGTGGGTAGGTTGTGTACACATGCTTACCAGAACATGATGGATGTATGCCTGTTATAGAAATGGGTGCTCCAGATGGGAAGTAGATAAAAGGAATTTGGGGTCATAGATTCTCGCGCCTCCCCTTCATTCCTCTTTAGTATCCGGTGCACAAAGCCCACACTGTTCCTCTCTCTGTCTGCGCCGTCTGTGCGCTTGTGCGTGCGTGCACTGTAATCTTTGAGTGTGTCTGTGGGGCAGGTGTATGGGTGAAAATAGGTGTTAGCGTGGATTTTCACACAGTTTCCTGGTATAAATCTGTTCTCAGATATTTAAAAAAAAAAAAAACTCCTTTCCTTTCTTGCCAAACTTTGAGGGTGTGACAGAAATGTTGAAATGTATTTGTGCGTAAATTTTATTTAGACATTCAAAAATGTCGATCATTTTTGCATTCCATGTTCTCACGGTGACAAACATGCGCACGGGCTCCAAAAAGCTGAGAAAACATGAAAATAATTCCAGAAATTCAAAAACTCTTAGCCACATTTTGACCCTATTATTATTTCCAGGAAGTTGACGGTGTGTGATAACAGCAGTTGTTTTGTAAATTAGTTGCACTGTTTTTTTCTCACTCTTTTGTGTTTTTCTCAGCTCTTGTAGTGTACTGCACGAAGAGCCGAAGGGCAGAACGCTACTGGCAGAAAACGCTCCTCCAAATGGAGGAGATGGAGTCCCAGATCAGAGAGGAGATTCGTAAAGGTGTGTTTATAAGAACAACAACAACAACAACAGCAACAATACACACACGCACACACACTGAAGTACAAACTTTGTTATCAAAGTCACAAAAAGCTCGTGTGAAGACAGAATCATTGACCACATATATTTGCTTGTTTGTGTATATCTGTGTTTGTGTGCACTTGCGTGCAAAAAAATATATTTGCTTTAGAGGTTTTCTAGTCTGAAGTGCGAGGAAGATACAACAGTTGACAGATTTGTGCCTAGTAAGCGTGACTCATAAAACATAGTCTCTGCCAAATGATCAGTCACAGACAGACACACTGAGTGACCACATTGCCTCTGCTGCGTCTACCCTATAGGAGCAAGACCTTTGTGTGTTTGTGTTTGGTTGTGTGTATGGTGTGTGTGTGTGTGTGTGTGTGTGTGTGTGTGTGTGTGTGTGTGTCTAGGGCATTAGACCAAAGCAGCGTGAAGGCCACACTGCGTCTGAGCACCCAGATTTATTGTGTGGAGATGGGGGGGACGGATAGAGAAAGAAAAATGGAGGGAGGAAGCGATAGGAGTAGGAGTGAGGGCCGCAAGCTTGAGGAGAAGCAGAAGCGTGGGAGGGAGAGGAGGGGAGGAGGAGAGGTTATTTAGTCAGAGGACACAGATAGATTTGTTGGCCGAGTTCAGGGTGAGTGTGTACAAAGCGCTGGATACTTTTGCTGAGAAGATGTGATAAAAGCAGACGGGGTGGTGGGGGAGTGGGGGTGGAGGTGTAAAGAAGATGGGTAATTGACATATTCCAGGTTGCAAAAATGGGAGTGTCATGCTATTTGTCCAAAGAGTGAGGCAGAGGAGAGGTTTGGTATTCAGGCCTGCTGCTTATAATCTGGAGATGACTGTGAACTGATTCAGAGGATGCTTTAGCGAGCAGGAGGATAAATAACCTGGTGGTGTAATGAAATATGTTTTAAATCCCTCCGGTCTAGTATTCTCTCCTTTCTGCACAAACACAGTCTGAAGAAACAGCCATTGTAACCCAAATACGTCTCTCATCCTGCGACAGGATGCACTTTTCTATAAAGACATCACCAGCGTGTCATTACATGTGAACATTATCCTCTGCTGGTACATGCTAGCCAATAAAGTGGCTACAAAATTGCCATGCAGATTCAAGTCAGTGTCTGGACATTCTGATACTGTTTCTGCATGTAAACCTCGATCTGTACACATGTTTTGGATAAAATCCTCAGACTGGATTTGGCTGCTCTGATTGTCGTTTGGTAAATATTTGCCTCTATGTCGTGATGGGCTGCACAATTTGGCAGGGAGAAAAGGAAGGGGGGAGGAGATCAGAGGATTAGGATTTGGTATATTTAGTATTCAACCAGGAGATGATACTAGATGGAGGAAATTAAACGATACTATTCTGTGACTGATTTTAAAAGAACTTCCTCTGAATTCAGCCAGTTTTCCAAGCAGGATGGGAAAAATTGATGATTACTGGATTAGTCTGCAAGCACATATCTTTCTTACTTTACTTACCAACAAATGAAACGGGAAGACACTTGGATGTATAAACAGTCCCATGATGCAAATCCCATTTGGGTCTTTTTGGTTTTCAGGCTTTGCAGAACTCCAGACAGACATGACAGACCTGACCAAGGAACTGAATCGCAGCCAGGGCATCCCCTTTTTGGAGTACAAACAGTTTGTCACGCGCACCTTCTTCCCCAAGGTGAGAAACTCTATTTTTTCCCCTGTTATCTGATTTCGACTGGCAGACTGACAATACCATTTTTCTCACTGGGGTTTTAATATTCCTTCCCCACATGTCCCATTTCACATTTGTCACTGCTTGTAATATGCAGGCTAAAAATTCACCTTGGAACTTTTAAACATACACATCTAGTGAGGTGTAGCTCAGTCTGGCACCCTGCAGGACAGTTAATGTGTTCTCTATAGGTAAGCATTTTCTGACGCGCGATCCACCCCGAAGGTACACTGTGGGTCTGTCTGTGGGTGGGTGTTTTTCCACCAATGCAGACGGGCATAGCTCAGCAGGCTTTGTCTTCCAACCACAGGCATGGACTTTCAAGGAGACAGAACAATGGCGGGCACTGTGACATGGAAACTTTCTCCCCGATTTCTCAAAACACACAGCTTTTTTTCTCAGCTCACACACCCACGATGTTTTGCAAGTACAGATGATCTTGCGCAATGACAGCCATGCCGGTTGCAGTGGACAGCGGACGCTGTTGGTTTTTTTTGTAGGGAAGGAAGAGAGAGGAGGAGAGTGTTGAAAGCTACATGGAGGGAAACATAAATTCTAGTGTTGCTACTGTAGTATCATTTCTCCCACATCCGGGTCTGAAAAGTAAAGCCAATGCAAAGTCCTGTAAAGCTGCATTTTTTTTTTGTATTACCAGCAGCTGTATGGTTGCAAAAAGAGGCCAGATTGTGGAGTTTTTTTTAATGACCTACTTCTCCCCTGATTTATTTCCACTGTAAATAGTCACTAGTTTCAAGGCAACTCAGCACAATGTTGATTCTGTAAATTATGGTGGCATTTAGAGAAAAACAGATGATTTGGCACAGTATGCTCTAAAGCATGGCAGCCTCTACAAGTTACTACCATATGGGAGTACATCCTCAGGTTCCCAGTCACACCCACCCCTTTGCATTATGGCCGATTTTGAAAAAGTTAGATACCCAAAGCCAAAATGTGAAACTCAGTGCTTCACAGTAGTAGTCGATAAACTAGTTGGTGACATTAGGTTGGTAAGGTCCATCTTTCATAGTCTGTTCCTGCCATAATTTTCTTTTAAGATAGTAAATGATCCTTTGTCCCCTTGTTTTTCCATGAGAGCTTCTGGTTGTCTGAGATTACACACGCGCATGCACATGAAACAGTGTTAGACACAGACTTAGACACAGTTAGAGTGCCAGCCAGACGTGGCTGTCCTGAAATGACAGACTGTGTTGAAAGGCTGGCTCTTAGCTCTTGGCCACTTTGTCTCCAAAGCCATTAAGGATCATGACGTTTCGTGTCACGGTGTCATGTTTCCTTTTCATGGTCATTCAGAGCCTTTTCAAGAAATTCTGTCCTTTGCCTCTGGACTTCAAACTTACCGTCAGCGTGGAAAGGCCAGTTCTTTTTGTTTTCCCTGTTTATCTTCCTGTGTTTATGAGTACAGATGACTTTGTATGACAGTTTTCTGCGTGCGATTGTGTGTTTCAGATGTGCTCAGATTACGAGAAAAGTCTGGTCCAGCCCGCCTACGAGAATGATGCTCTGGGCCCTCGAGCGTTGCCAGAGACCCACCCGCTGCTGCAGGACTGGCAGGTGAGGGGTTAAGCCATTAGGTTGTTAGGTCAGGCTTTCTCCTGCCAGAGTGCTTTTGTTTAGGTCCTTTTTCACTTTCTTGTTTCTCAACTGGGTCAGTCTGAAGCTTATTAAGCTTTCATGGTGAGGTTGTTGATGAGCTATAAAGAAAAGCATACTGTGATTTTTTTTTTTACCTTTCTGTTGTTGTTAAAGTGTGTGCGTGTATGTGTGTATTATGTCAGTGTACTATCTGTGTGTATGCATGCATGTCATTCAGTGATTTCAAGTGAGGTAGATAGTCGTAGACACACTTCCCAAACCTGTGGAAAAATGCAGAGTATGCTTTTTTTATTGAAATCTATCTTTAGTGGTTGGTGTGTGCGTAAGGATGGACGAGGGTAAGATTTATAAAGCGGGTGGGAGAGGAGGCGTGTGTTTTCACACACATTTGTGTGAATGTGTGCTGAACGTGAAAGCACATGCATGCGCACATTACAACGAGAGAAAGTAAAGATTGCAGTGCTAGTTTTGGGTCGGCAGCCGGGGGAGCCTGTCTAACAGTGATGAAGTGCCTTGGATCCACATTGTCTTCCCAGGAAGTGTTTTCCAGGTCACAGCAAATAAATCTCATAGGCGGGCATTTATCTTAATGGACACCCCTGTTCTCCTTCTGTCAGGCTGCAAACCACACCATATGGCTGCAGTCCAGAGGGAAGACTTCATCACACTGCTGCTTTAGACGCACTCGTAGATAGGCCATACTCATTAAGTCGACTCGGCACATTTAGAGACAATCACACACAGTAAGAGACTAGAGCAGGACACACTGTGGCGAAAACCCAGAGTGCGAGGTGCCTGGAGGTGCAGAGGGAGGAGATGTGATAGGAAGATGAAGCGTTCAGTAGATGGGTCACTCGAGATGAGAGGTGGTGAAGTAGATTAGGGAGGACGCAGCAGGTGTGTAATCCAGTTAAGATGAAGTCATGGAGAGACATAACTGTTTAATCTCCCCTCTGTCATCAGGCCACCAACACAACAAGACCTAACGTAGAAGAGGGCATCACTCTGTTCTCCACTCTCCTCAATAACAAACACTTCCTGATCACGTTCGTCCATGCCCTGGAGCAGCAGAAAGACTTCGCTGTGCGGGACAGGTAACTGCTTCTCTTACTCCAACATTCATTTGTAGCCTACTACACATTGAAAAACTCCTGTCAAGAACACTTTTTCTTAGAGTGCCATACTGACTAAGATAAAGTAAGTGAAGGACCACACTCTGAACAACTGATGTGAAGAATGGTGTAGAAGGCTGATTATCAAGCAGTTTCCATGTACAGTATGAGTGCATTGCACAGACACAAATACAATTTAATTAGTGGTAAGTAACATAAAAATGAAATACTTGAATTTAACCCAGCACATACTTTTACAATGGGATTTTAGTAACCACATAGCAACCTACATTATGTCTCCTAAAGATGCCAATTCCACAAACTCAGTTGGGAGCATTATACAATAGCAGGCACCCACTTGTGACTGAAAAGCTGAAACTAACAGTCTCTAATGATTGCCTAACTTAATACGAGTTAAAAATGAGATACTCAGACTAAAATATTTTTAGTGCCAGGCTTGACATATGATTTTTTTTTTTGCTTTTTTGTGTAAACATGCACATTTTAAAATAGTACTGTACTGAGACTGATTTTGCAGCCAGCCTTAAGTGGCCATTTAATGAACTCTGGATTTTGGCACTTTATACTGGCTTCATTTTGCTCATGTTGTGCCTGTAGTGAGCTAAGAAGTAGATTATAATTTGTCCATGTTTCCTTTAATTTTTCCATCCATCCATCCATTTCCTGAATTTATTTTACCTGTTCAGTAAAATCCTTTCCAATATGTGGTTCAGTGTAATACCAACACAAACTATGGTCTTAACACTTAAACTGAAGCCGTGGTCTAAAGAAAAACGTGTAGTAAGCTTTCTGCAGGACACATGGACTATTGAATTTTTAGTTTTAGATACTATGGTGTTTAATTACTCTGTTTTGTTTTTGAATGTCGGCAAAAAGCACTAAATAAATAAAATTTACTTACTTACATGAGTTGGGCTGTGATTCTCTGTATCTGTTGGACATAGCTTGGAAAACCTTTTTGCTCCAGCTTCATAAACATACGGATATATATCAGTGCACTTGTTTGTTTTTCATGATGTCCTAAAACTAGCCTGTCATTGTGAATCAGACAGAAATTCCAGAGGCAAGACCACATCCTTTTCCCAGCACAACATCAGCACTTACTGACTGATGTAGCCTCTGTCTGATGGATTAAAGGGGCTTTGTTAGGGAAATCCCCTGCACCCCTGGTACTGAGTCAGACACTCCCTGCATTAGATCAAACCTTTATTTGGCTCTGCTGTCACAGGTGCTGAGGGGAGGACTAAATATTGTTGTTGTTTCTCTAATGTGGCTATTTTTAAATCTCCACTGACCATACACTGACAGGGTATGTTTGCCAGAGCCTGTTTTTGCTCATCTGTCTCCTCCGCTAATCTGTTTTCTCACCCTTCAGATGTAGCCTGGCGTCCTTGCTCACCATCGCCCTCCATGGCAAACTGGAGTACTACACCGGTATCATGAAAGATCTGCTGGTGGACCTGATTGATGCCTCAGCTTCTAAAAACCCCAAACTGATGCTGCGCCGGACTGAGTCGGTTGTGGAGAAAATGCTGACCAACTGGATGTCCATCTGCATGTACAGCTACCTCAAGGTGAGGATAGAAAAGAAGCAAGCTCAGCAGAGTGATTAATGACTCACGCAAGTTTGATTAAAAGGAATTACCGCAGCTTTGATTTTCGTAAATTCTTTAGGAAACAGTGGGTGAGCCTTTTTTCCTGCTGCTGTGTGCAATCAAGCAGCAGATCAACAAGGGCTCAATAGACGCCATCACAGGAAAGGCTCGCTACACCCTCAATGAGGAGTGGCTGCTGCGTGAGAATATTGAGGCCAAGCCACAGGTCTGACATCTCATCTAATTATGTCATGCTGACAATGTCATGCTGACAATCCATACTCGCATAGTTTTACAAATCATCTCATGCTTCGTATTTGTGTTTGCAGAACATCAACGTGTCCTTCCAGGGCTGTGGCATGGACTCACTATCTGTCAGGGTCATGAACACAGACACAATCTGCCAAGTTAAGGAAAAAATCATTGAAGCCTTTTATAAAAACCTCCCATTCTCCCAGTGGCCTCGAGCAGAGGATGTCGACCTGGGTAAGAGCACATTTTCTCTGATTATTTTCATCCTCTCCCCTCCCCAACCCTCCAAGATATAGTAATCTCCTTTGCAAAAGGTCAATTCCTCTCATGAAGCTCAACTAACCTGAGGCTGCAATGTAATAAATGACAGAATGCATTGAGGAGAGTGTATAGTCATAATCACAAAGAGTTATTGCTTTCAAAAGCTGCGGAGCCTGCAGTGCTGATTTGATTAATGGCCCGAGAATATTTCCACAGGTCGTGACACAGAGAGTTAGAGCACGGCTGCGGTCTGTCTTGCATATTCGTTTCCAAATTTAGGAGGAAATTGTCTAACACCGCTCCTTCTTGGGCCTTTTCTTTCCTTCAGAGTGGTTTGACTCAGGCAGCAACAGTAAGCTTTTGCAGGACTTGGACAACTCCTCAGTGATGGAGGATGGCCGAAAGAAACTCAACACGGTCTTCCATTATCAGGTATGCGTTTGTGAGAAAACCATTGTGGTAGGTGTTGCCCTGGTGCATCTGTGAATCCCTCATGTTTTAACAGCAACAGCGGGGATGTTGAGCGTGTGAACTAGAGCATGTGGCGCTTTTCATTATGCCTGCCTATGCTTTCTTGTGACCTCGTTCCTTCCTGTGACCCGGAAATTATTCCTCCTCCATCATATACCTTAAATGCACTTCAAAGAGAGAGGAGGCTTCTGGAAGCATGACATGTATTGCCACACCTCCACATGTGGTACCCAATTTGATGTCTGTTAGCCTGATGCTGCAGAATCGAGGATTTATCATTTGGCAGGATCAGCTCCGTCTTACCTTGCATCTCTCTCTCCCTCCATCATCCTAACTGGGTGGAACATTAGCATACTGAGAAGCAGCCCGTGTAAAAGGTGTCACTGGCTGTCACCGGGTGGGAAGATGTTTCTGTGGCGCTTTTTTTTGTTGTTGTTGTGGTTTTTGTAGGTGTCTCTTTTTGTGCTGCTGCACCATGTATCTCTTTGTGATTGCACAAATCATTTACTGCAGCATTAGCACACTGTTGATAGTTCAGTTCAGTATGCAGTTCAGTTCATTAAATTTATTTTAAATTAGAAACTTGTTAATTTTTACAACATTTTGAGGGCTGGGTTATGCTTAAAAGTGTTTTTGTTATTTAACGATGAAGGGAAAAGTGTTTAAAGGTCTTCTGAAAGATCGCATGCAAATGCCATTCAGTGAAGGCTGCTGCTGCTGTTCACTAATGGTTTGAATTACCGAGACCCTGTAAGTCACTGCATTAAGTGGGTTTAAATGATGGATTGTGTTGCGTTTGCACACAGATCTAACACGTAACCTCCCATGCCCTCCCCTCCTCAATTTAAACATACTGAAGTAATCCTATGATGCCTCAGGACTTTATCTAAAAAGCCCTCCAGTCTAGTAAATACCTGTTAATCACATCTAGACTCCCTTTCTTGTGTACAATCCCATAATCTGTTTTTAGCTTGAAAGAATTTAAAACTTTAAAATGAAAAACAAAACAAAACTATATGTCTCCTACGTCTAAGAGTTGCAAGCTTCCGCTCTCCAGTCATACTTTATCATGTAGCTCACTTTAGTGTAAATGGGCTGAAGTTGTGGTTTCCTCCCACCCCCTAGTGTTAAACTTCGATTTAAGAAACTTTTCCTCCTCCACAGATAAA
>VUQK01029948.1:24321-50326 GCA_015106715.1 Bujurquina vittata
TGATAATGGAAATGCACGTCAAGGGATGCTAATTCAGTTTTGACTCAGTGATCTAAACCGCAAGACCAACACACACGCACATACAAAGCCCTCAGCAGGACACTCCCTGGAGGGCATGCTTAATGACGCTGCTCTGGTGCACCCCAGCTCACCCCTGACCCCGTGCCCTCTCTCCTCTCTCTGGTCTTTCCTCCCTCCCTCCTTCCTTTCTCCTTTTCCCACTTCACAGATTCCAGAGGGGGCATCGCTGGCCATGAGCATGAAAGACAAGAAAGAGAACACCCTGGGGAGAGGTACGCCACCTTCAAACACACCCACTCACTGTCGCTTTGTCACGCACACACCCACACTTGCATAAATACAACCACCCACTCCATCACAGGAAAACGGCACATGCTTAGCTGATCACGAGAACACGATACACTCATGTAAACACGCATGAAACTCCACACCATCCTGTCCCCGAAAGACACAGTGGACATCTAAACACACTTGCACCTAATAAATCACAACACATAGTAATGCTACTACTTCATCCAGAGCCCCCTTTTCCCTGTTATAGATGTATTCCATTAGCGTGCCTTACCTTGGGGGTAAAAATGTGACACAAGTTGGCCCATTGTCCAGCCTCAGCCCAGAACAAAATGACTGCTATGCCTGTTGACAGATGAGTTTACATACCGCCTTTAATGGCTTGTTCTTTCATTGTCTAGGGTCTACCTTACATAATCAGTACCAGACCAGAGCTCAGTTCTATTCAGGCTCTGTCCATCAAAGCCCCTGTTCTCATTCATAATAGGCCAAAAATAGGCTTATGTGGACCAAACCTGGCTCCTGCTTCAAAGCATCAATGGGGTGTTATGAGCCTGTAGTGCTCCCTGGCTAATAGGAAACACTGTCCTGCCTGCCTGTGATCAGTGTTGAGGGTCTGGACTGAGGCCCGCTGGGCAGGAGCATCTCTGGCTATGAAGTCTGTAATGAGACCACACTCACTATGAAGGTGTTTATGTGTGCATCTGCACAAATGCCTGTCTTTTGTTTTTGCTGGTGTGTGTACAGTAATTTACTGCATTTGTCTTTGGGCCTGTACTCGTGTTTGTGTTTGAACATGTATCTACACGTGTCCTTGTACTCATATCTGCGTACGCATTCTTGTGTACGAGTGTGTTTAGATCTGTATATAAACAGAAAGGTTTAATGCTTTTTCTCAGCGTTGGCCAAGCATTACCATCTCATTACACCGGCTCCAGAACCAATCACAGACTCCGTGTGTCTGTCTCCCCTAATCTCTCTCTTTTCTCTCTCCTTTCACTCCTAATCTTTCTCTTTCATTCTCTCAGACAGCTTCCCTCCCCGACTGGCCCACAGTCCACCTTAATCACTTTCTCCTTTTGCATGCACTCTATCTCTCTTGCACCGCTGTCAATCTCCGTCGATTTTTTTTCTCCCTCCTATCTGTCACACTCCCCTGTGCTCCCTCCTCCTGTGTCCTCTTTATTCTCTCAGGTTTCCACCTTGCTGATTGCACATTGTTTCATGCTATATTTCTTTTTTTTTTGTTCCTCTCTCCCTAGTTAAAGATCTGGATACTGAGAAGTATGTACACTTGGTGAGTATCTCCTCATAAGCAATCAGAATATTTCTGTGAGCTATGTCTAAGTTTATTACCAGAGCTTTTCCTCTGTGTGCCAGTGTTACTCAGCCCAGAGCAGGCCTGACGACAGAGAGAATGGGGGTGAATGGAGGTGAAAAGGAAAGCTGCTGAGAGGACATGACAGCACTAATGCCGCTTAAGCTCTTTTATAAACGTCAGCCAAGATATGGGCCCTTTGACTTTAGAATAATGAGTTCCTTGGAATACAATTTGCCGGGTGAATAGTTAGTTTTGCAGGACAGTTCTGTTGTCATTTTTTGACACAAGTAGGTGGAATTTGACTGCTTCTTTCTTTCTCCTACCCCCATGTAGACTTGTATGAGCAAGTCAGAGACATGATGATGTGCAGACCAACTGGAGAAAAACCATGAGAATTTCCCAAATCCCATCACTTCCCTATTTCTGTGTATTATTTAGCGCTTCAAAATACCCTCATGTGGTTTTTGGATCATGTGTCTAATGCAGGAACCAGAAAATTCCCTTCTGCTAACTCATACGGCTGAGACAGTAGTGCATTCATTCATCTACTCGTGTTTGGGTTCACAGCTTTGACCTATGTGCAGTTAATGTTTTGGGGTTTTTTTTTTCAGGTGCTACCTCATGATGAGCTAATGGAGACCAAGAGGTCACACAGGCAGAGTCATCGCAAGAAAGTCCTGCCTGAAATCTACCTGACACGCCTGCTGTCTACAAAGGTAACCAGACTCAAGAGGCTGCTCATGTTGTCAACAACGGCAAAACAAAACACAAGTCATCTCTGTTGTGTATTTTATTGGCTGTATACATTTCAAAAGCCCCACAGAAATTCCTACATCGCATGAAACCATGTGTCTGCATATGTGTGAGCCACATTTTATCTCTTCCTCCACAGGGAACTCTTCAGAAGTTCTTGGATGACCTCTTTCAGGCCATCCTCAGCATCCCTCCCGACCGCCCTCCTCTAGCGGTTAAATACTTTTTTGACTTCCTGGAGGAGCAGGCTGACAAACGGGGCATCACAGACCCAGACACCCTGCACATCTGGAAGACCAACAGGTAGCCAACTAAACGCTCCGATTAAAATCCTCTTTGGTCAGCCTCTTTGTGCAAGGACTTATAACAGCTTATCTCTCTCTGTCTGTGCAGTTTACCGCTACGGTTCTGGGTAAACATCCTGAAGAATCCTCAGTTTGTGTTTGACATTGATAAGACAGATCACATGGATGCCTGTCTATCTGTCATCGCCCAGGCCTTCATCGATGCCTGCTCCATTTCTGACCTGCAACTAGGCAAAGTGAGTCTGTCACCATTTCTCTCTGTCATCTTCTTTCTCTTTCTCTCTCTCTCAAGGGGTTTCAAAGCTGCTATTAGCAGTTTCTGTTTCCAGTGTACTCACGCATACGAATACCAGTGGAAAACGTTGCTGCTGAGAAAAAAAAACTACGAAACATGATGATTCTCAGGCAAACGCCAAGTGTTAAAAGCTTTTTTATCTAAGTGCATTTATTGACAGTTTCTTGTGATGGTTCTGTCTGTTTAAATTCATATATGGAAATAGATCCCCCTGGCTCTCTCTGCCTGCCTTCATGTCTTGAAAACCTCTGATTTATCATACTGTATCTATTTATCTATCAGCTCTATGTATCTACTGTATTTAACTAACACACACACTCACACAAACCTCAAGTCCCGCCGTGAACCTTCATCCCAAAGCCTTCAGACTGTCAGCTCCATCTACCTCCTTTCCTCATGTTATTTCAGCCCAGCCGGCTGATCCAAGGTCATGAGCACCAGGGATCTCTTTTTGTGCTGTGTGCCAGTGTGTGTGTGTGTGCGCGCGTGTGCATTTGTCTATCTGTCTGTCTGTATATGTGTGCTTGCATGTCAATGTCCTCACTGCTCACAAATCCGTCTCATCCTTCAGACACCGTGACCCTGAGCACGCTCTGCTTCCTGTCTCTCTCTGACTGGCTTCCTCCCTGGAGGGAGCCGAGGACTCATCAAATAATGCTCCTCTTTCACAGAGAAGCAGTCTGATTTATATACTTCAGGTCCGAGCCAAAAAGCAACCACATCCACAACGGCAATATTCACATGTACATGCAGATACATACCTATGGATGTAGAGGCAAGCATAAAGCCTTCACTGATGACAGATTTTTGCCTAGTGTGTCTCATTAATGTGTCACATCTGGCTGTGGAGTCACGGGGTTCAAGGATGTGGCCACATTTTCTCCCGTAGGTTAAGGACAGTGGCATGACACACCTCCATATAGGGTCTCCTATTTGTAAATGTGCCTCAGGAATGGAGAGCGCAGGGTCTGGATTAGCAGGAGCCAGCAGGGTTGGAGGGAGGGGTAGGAGAGTAAGCATGGCTCGCTGTTTCCACATAAACCCTCTTATCTGGCGAGATGCAGGACATAGAGGGCCACAGGGTCACAGGGGGGTTACCAGGCAGATGGGCGAGCAGCAGGAAGTGACCTTGTGGACAGGAAGAGAGAGGGTTCACTATCAGAAGGAGCAACTGTGGCTGGAGCCATCCAGTCCCTCAGCACATTAAACGCACACAAACACGAAATAGGTGACACAAATAGCTCATGACACATAGAAATGCCAAGGTGTGTTGTAAGCACCTTCACTGATGCTGAAAGCTGTGGCTGTCCGTCACTTTTACCCCTTTTTTTCCCCTGTCCTACTTTCTCTCTGTCCCGTTCTCTCTCCCAGAAACACACACACACACACCACAAACTCGCTCACAACAGCAGCCACAACTGAAACTTGAACATGCCCACAGCCTTTTAGCCTCACTACTCCTCTTCCTGCTTGAATAAACACCAGTGTGAGAGCCTAAAGTGACTGTGGAGAGAGTTATTTAGACTGGTATGTTTCTTCTCTGGTTATGGCTGTTTGAGTCTCCTGGTGTGCGCAAAGGAAACCGTTCCTTCCCTCCATTGTTTTACTTTAGTCTGGCTTAGATAGGATCATCAACAAATTGCTATTAGAACAGCAACAGCTAAGTGGAGGAAGTGCTCATTTTATTCCAAAAAGAGGGAGCTTTTTTACTGAAATGAAGGGGAATGGAGTGAGGAGTACACGAGACAACCCTGGCCTGGCATGTGCACACAAGTACTTAAAGCATCAAATGTTAAAGCACCCACCGGGCAAAATGAGTGCTATATTACACACACACACAAGCATACAAAAATATTTATTCCATTTTTAACACAGGCTATATTTTAGTGATTTGCTAATCAATGAGAAGCATCTTAATTGAGTGTAAGCCTATATTAAGATCCCAGAGTTGAGTTGAGATGCTGATGGTGATGGAGTAAGTCCCAGCAGGTGGTTGATGTAAAGTTTCACTGCCGTCTCCATGGATGAGGAGGAGGTGGGTTGCACAGTAGTAGGTCTGAAAGTCAGAATGACTGGATTGAAATGGTATTTGGAGCAGAGAAGCCAGAAAATGATGGGCTTGGACAGAAAGCTCATTGGCCAAGAACAGCGATATCACAACTTAAATGTAGGGAATTTGACAGCAGGGGAAAGCGGACTCAAAAAATGGATCAGCAGGAAATGGCAGGCATTTACTCAGGAAATAATAAAGGCAGAATGTGCACATTTTCCTTGTTCAACTCTTGTCAGAGTTTCATTACTGATGTAGCAGCATGAGAGCAGCAAAGTTAAAATGACTTATAAAATACTTTGCGGTTACGTGTATAATGATGCATCATATTTCAGAGGCTGATCGTGATGTGCAAAGTAGGAACCGTAACTTTAGGGTAAATGTAGTGACACTAAGAGAGAGGAATGTAGTGGTGTGGAAATCTAAAGTAGGCTAAAGTGTCTGTTTTAATCAAAGTTTGTTCCTGTGCTTGGCAACACAGAAGCACAACTCTGGATCTGCAAAATGTTAAGTTCTTAAAGTTTGAGTGCCATTTGTTTCCAGGACTCCCCTACCAACAAGCTGCTGTATGCCAAGGAGATCCCAGAGTATAAGAAGAGAGTGCAGTGCTATTACCAGCAGATACAAGAAATGCCACCCCTCAGCGAGCAGGAGATGAATGCTCACCTAGCCGAGGAGTCACGAGTAAGTACAGTATTCTGCGTGTAAGTTATTTCGTTTCACAAAAGCCTGCAATTACTGGCCCGTTATTATTTTGAAATTGAATCAAACATGTCGGTGTCTCTCCTGCAGAAATACAGAAATGAATTCAACACCAACCTGGCCTTGACAGAAATCTACAAATATGCCAAGAGATACAGAAACCAGGTACGAGAGTTTCACAGTTGTTTTTTGTCTTTGTGGTCTCTTATTTTGATTAGATATGTTTCACCGTTGAAACGGGCCCATTTTGGCAGTTGAAACACCTCAGTCCAGCCCACTTGCTGTATTAGGTTTCAGAGATGAATATCGGAGCGTGACACATCAGCGGGAAGGATCACAGCCACGCTGACAGATGTAACATACTGTAGACACCCTCACAACCTGTCACTTGATACCTTGGTTGAATATCTGCAGCAGTTTGTTGTTTTTTTTTCTTGTGTTAGATGTTTTTACAGGGGAAAATACTCCGTGTGGAATACCTTCTTAGCAGCAACCACTATTCAGTCTGTCCAATCCTTTGTTTCCAGCCCACGTTTACCTTTCACTTTAAGCAAACAGCGGGCTGTTTACCTTCTTTTTAATCACAGCCCATCTGCTTAATGACTGTTCAGGTGCCGCTTCGTATCTCGTGTGTTGCTTTGAACTAGCCCTTTTCAAGCTCCTGCTGTACTCCCCCATGTTTCCTTACTGCTGTGACTATTCTCTAGAGAGGCTTAGTCAGTGGTGACTGTGCTTTAATGGAGCACCCTCATGATAATACCGTTTAGCTGCTTTCCTCTGTCAAGCTACTGTACTGACGTGGGCCATGGGCTTAGACTCTGATTCAGAGAGCTCTGTGAATGGCCCCTGATTGCCTATTCTCTCGCCCCAGCTCAGTTCGCTCTGCCTGGTAGCACACTGCCGCTAAGAGCCCATAAATCCCACTGACATAGTGACAACTATTGGGCATGAAAAACAGAGCAGATGTGGGTTTGTAAATATGTGAAGAGCAAAAGCTTTTGTGGTGTGGAGGCATGCGTGAAGGCAGGAGAAGAGGCTGAAGTACTTCACTTGTTCCTCTGCTCCCTCTCCCTTTCACTTGTTCGACTCTGTATGTCTGGCTGGTTCTCTAAATCTCTCCAGATAGATAGATGCATGAATGCTCGACAGCCACTGAAAGTCTCCTTTTGTTGTGTGTTTCTTTTCTATCTCCTTTGGTCAGGTGGTGAACGCTCTGGAGTCTAACCCCACTGCACGTCGCACTCAGCTGCACCACAAGTTTGAGCAGGTCATTGCCCTTGTGGAGGACAACATCTATGAGTGCTGCAGTGAAGCCTGAACCTGCCAATACCTTCTGCTCACAATCTCTTCCTCCTGCTGCCAGCTGCCTTTCTCCCACTTACATGGTAACTTGGGAATGTCGGTCACAGGTGTTATCCTTCATAAGTGTTATTATTCTTCAAGCAGATTGTTACCAGGATGAAAAGTGGCAGAGCAAAGGACTAATACCTGCCTCTCAAGCATCATACATTTGCCAAGCGTCCCTCCTTTCATATGGGGATGCCAGGAACTTTTCCCAAATATTAATCCATGAAACAGGCACAATTCCGGCTGGACTCTACTACGCTTTAGAGGGAATGTGTGGGCGCTCAGAGATGCGGCTCTTTGGGATGTCTTCACAGTTACTGGGACCTACAGTTAGCCCTGGTGGCAACCTTAACGCACTGAACCCTTTTCTGAAGGGAACGAGCCAATGATGCACTGTACTGTAATATAATGTCCATAGCAATATTTATAGATGTGTTATAATGCTTTCAAGTGGCCTGTTCATCAGGATTAGTAGGACCATAATAAACTCCTCTCATCTCCTAAAGCCTGCAATGTTCTCAGGTGTGATTGGTGAAGATGGGCGTTGGACTCCCATTGGTGCTTTGACAGTATGTCCCAATGTGCTTTGGAGGTTGATGACGGGTTGAGGAGGAGTGGGAAGAAGAATATAAATGACTGAAATTTATGAAATCAAATGTAATGTAGTTCACTGGGAAGAGCTGCATCAGTATATGTGTTGATCTGTGTGCTTGTCAATGAATGGTAATCATGTTGGATTCTGATCAAATTTAAAAGAGGGAAATTTACATTTAAGAAAAAAAAAAGTGAGCTCAATATAATCAGATGAGAGACTGTATTTGTGATGCCAAATGACTTGTCAGAGTTTGTGAAATAAATTACAATATTTAGGATTTTAAAGTGTCTAGTAATGGCATTTATTATACTAATTCTCAGAGTGGTTCACTCCTAAATGCATTGCAGTGCCACAGTAAATTTTAACATTTGAAAACCATTATGATTTGGCTTGCCCCCTAAAAGCCCATGAGCTAGCATCTGGAACTTCTCAGGAATCCTTGTAAATGTTCTCATGAAGAAAGCGAGTGAGGGAAAAGTCGTGCAGACATTTAGCCTCATTTTTATTGCAGGACACAGAACAATTGCCACAAATCCTAGTCTTTACGGTAATATTCCTGTTTCACCTTAATATGCATAAACATCCATCGCATACACACACACACACACACACACACAGACCCACAGCCTCTTGCAGGAGGCTGAACCTTCAGCTTCATCAACATAGCTACTAAAAGAGAGACAAGAGTAAAGCCTAAAAACTCCTCTAAAAAGTATCTAAACAAAATAATTCCACCTTTTCATATCATTGATTGTTTAAAGCACAGGTTTTTAATATATATATTTAGCTGCGATAATTACTTACAGTTGGATTTTTACCCAGCATGTCTTTTTTTGGAAAGTGGGGAGCTCAAATGGTGCTCAGTTGGATGACCACCAAGTGGTCACCTCTTTTGATGCCAGGTTAAAATCTGTGAGACCAGCTGAACACTCCATAATTTAATGGATTAAAAACACACATGCTGGCTTTTGAATACATCAGTCCCCGCTTGAAGGTGCAGTGGCGACACTGCAGAGAAGACAAAGGGAAGAGGTAAGTCGAGAGGATTGGCTGACTGAAGGTAGCGCTGCTTGGCGGTGGTGGGTCCCCATCTGAGCAGGGACAGATGGAACAGGAGAGGGTGAGGGAGGGAGCGCAGGTCAAGCGGGGGCCACCTGGCTAGAAGAGACGGATGAAGTCTGAGTTTTGGAGACGGTAGCCTCATCTTCTCCAAATGGGTTCTTTCCACAGCACACTGTGGTGATCATGCAGTTTCTGAACTGGAGGCCACAAAAAGAAATCAGAATAAAAGTTAGGATGCCTTCACTCAGTGGCGGGACAAGCTTTTAGATCAGGGATCTTAAACTCATTTACATTTTGGGCCTCATACAGCTCAGTTTTATCTTGAGGACTCAGTAAAACTGTTGCCTGATAACTTATAAAAGAGCCCCTGCAAATTGTTTAGGTTTAATCACATGTCAGCTTCTATATGAGAGAAATGCTGCTGAACTAAATCAAGGAAATCTGTGAGCACAACACTTTCAGCTTAACCAAAAAAAATAAAGATTTCAAATGAAAGAAAAGCGATTACAGGTCATTACCAGGCATTTATTGTTTGTTATTTTAAATAATTTTTAAAGCTTTCAGGAGAGCCCTCGCCCCCAAGGGGTCACCAAAGCAGGTGGCTCTGCATGTTTCTGTATGTGTTCTTCCTGATGCAACTCCAAAGGGCTTTATTTTTCCTCCGAGGTTTGAACCAGGGAGCTTTTGCTTGATTAGGCAAACGTCTACACTGCAGAGTCACTCAGAAATGTCAATAGTAAACAGTGAGGAAAAAAAATTCTGTTGTTAACTGGATTCTAACATGTAAAAAACATTTAGAAATGCCATTAATCCTCTGGTCTATTACTTATTTAGTAAGTAGTATTTTTAAAGGCTAAAATTTATGCCCCCCTCCTTTGCAATTTTCACATTTTCCAAAGCCATCCAGTGGGACGGATTAGACTCCAATTTAGATAATTAATTAAATTTGGAAAGAATCCAACCCCATGAGCAGGACATTTTTAGTCAGTGAAAATTTATAATGTAAAATGTTTCCCTGAAGTGACCACAGCTGTCAGACAAATGCAAATGAAGCCTACACAATTTTCCTCTAGATTGTGTTGAAGGGAAAGTGTTCATGAAAATATTCTGCCATGACATTTTCTTATATGCCATACCTGTCTGTTCAGCAGAATGTAGATGACTGGGTTGTACAGAGCGGCACTCTTGGCAAAGAAGGCGGGAGCAGTCATGAATACTGGCCCAAACTCAGTTCCCTGATTGGCAAAGATGTACCAAGCCACACTGGCATAGGGCACCCAGCACACCAGGAAGGAGATCACCATGACAATGACCATGCGAGTCACCTCCTTCTCTGCCCTCTGGGTGGTTTCAGACTCTTGCTGCTGAGCTGCAGCCTGACAGACAGATTCAGGTCAAATTAAATCACTTATCGAAATGTGAGCAAAAGACCTGAAGTCCATCACTACTGCGAAACAAAACTGTGGTTAGGCCACATAGATAACTAATACTACAAAAGAGCTAGCTGTACATTGATTTTGTTGTGTTTCTTATGTTGCAGTGAAACAAAAGCATTATTGTGAGGAGGCTTGCTTCTGCCACTGGAAGAAAAATTGCCAACAAGTCAAAATTTCAGGTTATTACTCAAGATTTTTCAGAAAAGTTGAAAACTTAGCTATTCTGCTCAAAAAATGTTTTTTGGTCCTTGTTTTTTTCCCCAGAAACAAGCTTCCCTATAATTGACATTTAGCAGGCTTATTAGCAAACAGTAGCTAGTTTACGCGTGAAGATAAGAAATCCATTTATTAGTCCCATGGTGGGGAAATTCAGTAGTTAGCCAGGGATTAGCATTATAATACATTTAGTTTACTGTGCTTGGGCATTACACTAATTTTGCGCAGGCTCAATTAATGTGATGTAGACCTAAAAGATATTCAGCTTTTTTTCCTGTTTGTTGGAACAAAATGATGTGTCGAACATCAGCTCAGCATTATGCAGCTGGTGTATCCTTACCTAAGAAACAGCTATAAGAGGCTATGAGAGTAATAGCAGTGCACCAAATCACTAAAGCTGGGTCAGGCAGCCAAAAACAACCTGCCTGAAACTCCCCTGAATCTCCCTAAAGCAGCAGATTCAATTTTTTTTTAATTCTCTGTAGGTTACAAGTAATCCATTTTAGACTGTTTTCACATTTTTTTAAATGTAATTTGAAAATGAATAAAAATATTAATTATAGCCAATGTAAATAGAAAATTTCAGCATTATTATAATTATGTATAATCACTTATAAATTATAAATGTTATTCAATTATTAATTAGGGTATCAGGACAGCACAGTAAGCAGGCAGACTGCCCTTTAGCTAGAGGACCTGGGTTTAAGCTGCCACGCTGGCAGGTATCTGCCCTCCTGAAGTGTCCTTGAGCCACTAAATCCTTTACATCTCCAGAGACTCCGTGATGCTCTGTCCCTCTTGAAAAAGGGAGCAAGGTGAAAAAAAAAATAATAAAGTGGAATTTTTCTACAGGGATAAACAATATATCAAATCTTTGTTATTAATATTGCATTGACAGTGGAATTCCTACCGCTCGCACAGTGCAGAGGAGGCTACCGTAGCAGAAGAAGATGATGAACAGGGGAATACAGAAGTGGAGGACAAACATATATATGACGAACGAGGTGTTGTTGATCTCAGGCTTAGGAGTGTAGTAGTCAATCCCACAGGAGCACTGCATTCCCTCTGGGATGTACCTGCACAACACACAATAATTCAAAGACTTGTACCAACAGCACCAAAGTATTTGTGCTGCATGTGTGCTTTACACGAGTTTGCAGCTTTTAAAAAAATAACCATAAAACTGCTTTACTGTGAAAACGGTCCTTAGAATATTAACCAAAGCGAGTGTCTAGACTGAGAAACTAACAGTACCGAGACCATCCAAAGAGAGGGGGAGCAGCACAGGTCAGGGCCATGACCCATGTGAAACCCAGGCCAGCGATGGCATGTTTTTCTCCAAAGCGGAAGTTGGTCATTGGCTTACAGACCACAATGTAGCGCTCAATAGCCAAAACAACCAGAGACCAGAGAGCAATCTCTCCTGAGACATGAAAGAAAGCAGGTTTAAATTTCAGTACAGCACAAATTTCTTCCCTAACATTAAACAAAGTAATACAATTAGTATATTAGATAAGTTTAAGTGTTTAGACAAACTAATTTTCTTTGATAATTAATAATATATTCAAACTTCTGAGTGACTGTTAAAAAAAAATAAGCAGATTAAAGTGTGACCGTTTGTTCCAAATCCACACAGCGAACCGTTAACACATCTCACACACTCTCGCTCTTACCTCCTAAGGTGGCAAAGAATCCTTCAATATTGCAACCGGTGACACCTAAGACAAAATATCCGTGCAGGGCTGTGTAGAGAGTGACCGTGAAGCCCCCAACTACCATAAAAAGATCGGCCACTGCCAGGTTGAGCAGAACGTAGTTCAGTGGGGTCCTCAGCTTTTTGTGCTTGACAGTGACATAAAGGGTGAGAAAGTTAATGGGGAAGGCAGAGATGATGAGGAACAGCATGTATGCAGCAAGAAGAGAGTACTTCCAGGGCTCTGCCAAGTAGTACTGAGGGTACTCAAATGGGCTGAGCACAACCCCAGTCTTGTTAGACATGGGTACATAGAAGTTGGGTCCTTCTGTACCATTCATGGCTGCAGGTGTTGATGTCTTTTCTTCTTCTAAGACCTTAAAAGTGGATAAAACAGTCTGTGCCGCTCTGTCTTCTTAGAATAAAATACTGTGAGGGTGTAGTTAAAGTGGAAATGAGAGGAAAAGGATGGATGGTGGAACAGATATTGTACAAGTAAGGAGTTCTCTGCAGCCCCCCGAGGAGGTGCGGCACCTTTTAAACAGGCTGGTCGGATTAGAGACTTGCCAAGAGTGAAGTGTTAGGAGAGATGGAATTAAGACACACAATCTGAGAGCCCCACTCTCTCACACACGCACACACAAAGGAGAAAATTCCAGAAATAGATATGCAGCATGTTGAGCAATTTCAAGGTGAGAGGTAACAACCATGGTTATCCAAACCCCATCATTACTGTCATGTGCATCAGTGCGGCATCAGAATGAGATGAGAGAGTAGGAGGGAAGGGAAAGAAACTCTGTGATCTGAACCGTGCTGAGTGGACCAACTATAAATGAAATTTCTTGAGCGACCCAACTTATTTGCATCTGTAAAAGCCTAATCCCTAACCACTGCATAATGCAGAGCTCAACTCATAGCCTCGAGTGTACTGCAATTAGAATCTGGGGGGACCACAAACACAAATCCAGAGGGGCAGTTATTGTCTTTGTAAGATTAAGAAAACTCACAGGAATAGAAATTACCAATATATTTTATTGAAAAAACTTAAATATTTGTGACAATATAAAAAATGCATTCTAGTGACTTAAAAACAAATGATCTTGTATTTTTCTTAAACATACAGTGCAGCTGCAGTACATAAAGCATGTTACAACATGAACTCATCTTTGTAAAATTATCTACATAACAAACATGCTTTCTATTGCATCAAAATAGTGTTCTTTTTCTTTGAAAAAAGGTTTTCTAATTCTATTTGTACACTGTACACCCATTACCGATTACCTTTAAAGCAAATGATGTAATCACTAACAGGCCCAAGGTAATCTGATCCTAATAATCCAGTGGGTTGATTGGCTGATGGTGCATTTCTCCTACACTCTGTAATGACCAACACACAAACACTACAGGTATTACTTCAGCCATTCAACCTTGGATAACAAAGAGCTGCTCCTGTAATATTTACACGGCACACTAAAGGGACAACAGCACTTTAGGAGACCTACTGGTCAGAAGAAAGAATCATAAGACAAAATAACATCTTGAGCATTTTTTTTGTTTGTTTTTTTGCTGCTCCTCTTTTAAGGAGATCAGTTTGGTTCGTCGATGGGCCTCCGACAGTAAGGGCAGCAGTTGTGCTGAAGCACCAGGAGCTCATAATCTTCACTGTGAAACATCTGAAATAAGCACAGAACAAGAGTATGAGCAATTTGACAAGAAAATAAAGAACCAATTCAAAAACTGTGATAGTGAAAGAGTAGACCGTGTGGTTATCACTGGGTTAGAGTAGCCGTGGGCATCATAAACACTGTACCTTGAAGCAGGTGGGGCACATGGTAATGCTGACTTCAGGCAGCAGGGAGCGGAAGTATTCCCAGTTGAGCGGCCTGGGCCAGCGTTTGATCAACACATCCCTCCTGCTCATGGCGCGCAGCACAGAATGACTCACCTTGACTGGGACAAAGTTTGAGCCCCCCTGCTGTTTGTACACAAAAATTAACCATTATGGACTCGGTCCTTTCACCCTGTCCAGCTGGCTTGGCCAGTTGGCAGAATATTAATCACCTCATCTACTTTGTCCTCCTTGTTATTACCTCAAAACTCATTTTGGCTGTAAATGGATCTTCCTCTGCATCATCCAAACCATCATCCATCCTCAAAGCCTGGAAATCTTATTGAGGTTAGTTGAGAAGATATAACAAAAGGGATGTATATATTTCACACACTTTGTTTACTTGTCACATATGTATTCAGTAATTATGCTTGCAGAGCAGGAAAACCCCCTTATACAATTATCCCTGAGAGACTTTTTCTAAGAGGCAAAGTGTTCAAAATTAGCTGTGCCTGTCAGTCACTTCACGGCTCTGGAAGAACAGAGCATACCTCAGTGCCCTTGAGTGTCTGCTGGCTAATGCAGGTTAATCCCTGCACTAGGGCTGTGGCTACGGCTCTCAGAGGGTTAGTGTCATTAAGATGAGACAGGAGAGCCTCAGTAACCCTATTAGCTCGAGAGCTAAGATGACTTAGTTCTGACAGCTTACCCACAAGTACAGAATCAAGGCCAACGCAGACTAAACAGCTTCTTAGAACTGTCACACGGCAGAGAGCCACGTGCTTCGATTTGAAGAGACGTGCAATGTGTTACAGCAGGAATACATTCTCGCAGCATAGTGAGGACTCAATATTTCATTCAAATCATATAAACAAACTGTGCGCATATGTTTACATACTGTTGGTGATCAAAGGATACCACCATTGCTTATATCCTGCCATCGTGCATCCCTCTGATCTGTGTGAGGAACTTCAAGATCAATCAGAGACAGAGCCTCCTCTTCGGTGATGCCATCCTCCAGGTAAAACTGGACCAGTGGCAGCACATCTATACAAAATAACATAGGCAACATTAAAAAGCAAAACAAATGGACTCCTGTCTGGCAAATACTCCACACAGTGCGTATGAGTGTCAGTGACCATATGATGAGGCGCAGTAGATGAAAGGCTGCCTGCAGTTGATGCACACACTCCCCTGGTTGTTCAGCAGGGGGTTGTTGGTGGAGCAACGGTAGCACATCATGCCCTCAATCAGATCCTGCAGCAAACATGGAAAATTTCACATGACAGGAGCAACTGCTCTAAAATTTCAGGAAAATCAAATGTACATTCCCATGTGTAACACACCTCTTTGTCGTGGAAGGGTTTAGAATGAATGGTGAGGCTGCCCAGCTCTACAGACTCCTGGAAGCGCGAGGGAATGTGCAGCTCCTGGAGCTTCTCGTACGCGTACCTTGCAAGCTTGTATGCACCGAGTTGTCGACTCTGCTTAGCCAACGCATATAAAGTGTTTCTATAATCAGGTCAAGGAAAAATAAACCTGAGGAAGATTTGGCACAGAATGACTGCTTCGTAGATATCTTATTCCAAGTATTGTGGGCGTATTTATACTTGTGTGTGTTATATTAGTAGAACATCAGTTGTGCTAAGCCAGCAACACTGATTGCATGCCCAGAAAGTAATACTTTAGTTTGTTTGTGGGGTTTTTTGCGTTTTAATTGAGGAAAAAGTTGCTTATTTGTATTTATACAGAAACACATTGTTAGTAGAGGAGCTCTGAGTGGCAACCAGAGGTCACTGAGCTGCAGCTGCAACAGCTCGACAAAGGCACTTCATCACCTAAAACTCACCACTGCTTCTGTCCTTACCTCTCTTCTACTCAGCCACTCTCAATTTCCCTCCTACACACCCAGTACTGGGACTCTTGATCAATGCACATCCTATTGTGTAGCTGTTTAAGTGCAGGATTTTTGTGTGTGTGTGTGCATGCATGTGTGCAGTGTTTTAAGTGTTGAAACCAAGTCCAACACAGTTGGCTGAGACTATAAATCTAAGTTCAAAGTTTTTGGAGCATTTCAGTTTGGCCACAGAGGATTGCAGCTGCTCGGCCTGATTTCCTCCTCCAAGGCTGTGCTTTCCTTCCTCATTCCAGAGTCCAGTGTGTGCATACACGGATTTGTCTATGTTGCAGTGGGTGCATGTGACTGTGTATGTGTGTATTTCTTCAAATTAAAACTTACTGTTCAATATGTTTTTGTATGCATACTTTTGCGCAAGGTTCAGCAATCAAAGCACTTGTTTAGATAACAGAAAATGTGCTGCTTGCTGCCATCGGCTCCGCCTCCCCATCAACACCCCTTTTCTTTCTCTCAGCAGCATTTTGGTTTCCAGAGTGGCGCCAATTCTTCTGATTTCTCCCTACGTCTATCTACTTTCCACCGCTCTATCTCCACTGCCTCTGCCAGTCGTGATTTTAAAATGGTATATCTGTCGCTGAGAGTTTTCCACATTAAGAGGTGCTTCTCAAAATATTTGCTGGAGCTCTTCCCCTGCAGTAGGTCAACTTTCTGAAATGTTAGGATACACTTTAGAAATGCCTGGTGGTATGTCCTTTGTGAGGTTGTTCAGTAGGAATCTGCAGATGTTGAAGAGCGTCTCTGGCATGTGAGAACTGAAGGGCTCATCCTACAGATAACGACAGTTAAAAATATACAGATGAGAGTTTAAGGGGTTACAAAGTGTTAGAAAGCTCAAAAGTTTTAAAAGCTCCATTTCTCAACTTTTTTTTCTTCTTCATCTTTTAACCTGCTCTAAAAGCAGCCTCACCCTTAAAAGTGCCTCATTCCTCCTCAAAGTACCCTGAAAGAAAAGCTGCATTTTCCGGAGGGGGGGGGGGCACTAACAGCCCTTTATCCCTATAGTTGATAGTTCAAATCTATAGTGCCTGTCTGGAAGAGTTAAAATGAGATATAGAGGTTTTCCTGCTCTGGCCTGGATCACAGCGATGCCTCTCTGTTGCAGGGGTGTGACCATAGCAGAGCAAAAAGCTGAAACAACAAACTGAGAACGCTGACACAGGCCAGGTCACCCATACATAAGCAAAAACTGCTTGTTTAGACGGAAGTTAGGGCTGCAGATTTGGAGAAGAAGAATGTTGGTAATAGGGGTCAGAAAGGTTTCAAGAATCTAATAACGGTGGTTCCTTCATGCTGACATTTCCCTTCAATAAACTGCAACCTGACTGCCTTTAATTTTCTTTTTTGTCCCCCTACTCAATACCCTCTATGAATATTTTAATTTCTCTTTAAACCCTGCCTCTCATTTTGGGTTGACATAATCTTGCAGAACCAGAACTAATTTTGTCAAATACACAGCAGCCTGGATACATTTGAGCATAAAAGTTGATTCAAAAGTGGGCAAAATCACAGGGGACAGCTAATAAGAGAGACACTACAGGAGATTTCTAACCACATTGTTGGTACTGTTTCCAGGTATATCAATCTGACAGCTAAACACGTCTGCCCTGTTATTTTCACACCCTTTCTCAGTTATGTCTGCTGTGCCTGTGCAAAATTAAGGTTGCATCATGTCCTTACTGTGTACCGCTGGATTGAGTGATAGACATGGTAGAGCTCAGCGAGATGCTGAAAACGTTCAAACTTCTTCAGCATTTCTCCCCTCTGTTCTTCACTTTCTGGTTCAGGTAAACACAGACATAGTAAAACGATTAGAAGAGAAAAATGCATTAAGCGTTACGGTAAAAATGAATTACGGCTGCTTGCCCTGAAGATGTACATGTACATCTCACCTCTGGCAATATCCAGACATTGCATAGACAGCATCCAGTAATAGTACCCTGCATCATTGAACCTGTTCTCCACTACTGCATTCTGGGTAAGCTGCTCCAAGACTTTCACAGCCTCACTCTGAAGTCCCGCCTTGTGAAATGCTAAAAAAGTCAAACAATAAAAATGGTGATGCACAGACTGTCTGATCTTGAGGTAATGTTGGATTAATAGACACAATTCAAAGCATAATTGTTATTCTAATTTTGGGAGGTATTCAATTAAGTCCGTATGTTTTTGGACAATGTTATTTTGCCTGCGCACGCCGCCACAACAGATTTAACTGAAACAATCAAGATATGACCGAAGTGTAAACTTTCAGCTTTAATTCAAGGTGTCTGATAACAGTATTGCAATATCTGTTTAGGAATTACAGCCATTTTTATACATAACACTAGTGGAACCGTGCCACTAGTGTTTAGTAATGATGTGAACGCTTAAGCGTCCAGGGCTATACTCTCTGCTCAGATTCAGCCAAGTGCTGCAAAACTGACTGGACAGCGCGTAACAGCGCAAACGGATAATGATAAAATAAGCATACTGCAAAAGGGGCCCAAGAGTTTCTAAAGGCGCAAAAATGAAAATGGGAATGGCCAAACAGTCACCTGATCTCAACCCAGCAGAGCAAGATTTAAAGTTAATGAAGGCAGAGAGACCCACAAACAAACAGCAACTGAAGACGTACACACTAAAGGCACATTCAACCAGTTATTACAGCCATAAAAAACAAACAAACAATAGTATATGTACAGTATAACATTTATAAAGTCAAAGTCCTAATTTTTTTACATGGACCGACTAGCATAAGTCCTTTCCAAGTGGGATGACAGCTTCTGAATATCAAACGCCAAAACCTTTTGACTTTAAATCCGTAATAAACATGACCACTATCCTTCATGTTCCAATCAGAGGGTAATTAGAAACAGCTTTAGGGAGTCAACCCCAGTAATGACCCTGCCCCTGCAACCACAGCTCGGCTCAGGACGTATTATAGCAAACATTTATCAGTCTAACTGAATAAAAACCGCATTCAGCGGCTGATGGTTATTGTTACTAATGGGCACACACTCCTTTCCCTTTTACAGAAACACAAAACACAAGCTGACAAGGTTGCCGAGCACAGCAGCAGTTGTCAGCATCTTTTAGCCAGAACTCCCATGCAGACAATTACCCTTTACGTTGTGCTGTTAGGAAAATAAAGATAACAAAATTATCTGTGGGGACATACTGAGAAGCATGCCTGCCAATAAAAGACATCTTCAAATTAAAGAAATGGGAAATGCTTTAGGTACGATGCACTATAAAGTCTTGTTGGACCCCTGGGAGTACTAATCAGAACCTCATTTTGGTAACAACAGAGCTCCATATAAAATCTCCAAAATATATAATAAACCAGTTCACCTGAGTTAAGCAGAGTTAATCATTTCTTAAAACGTTATTGAGAAGTCCCAGTGCAATGGACAGGAGGCAGGCCAGAATCTGACACACTGCTATCATTAGTAACACAATACTAAACTAAAATACACACAATCAGCAAAATGCATGACCATAAGCAAGACAACCAGACCAGCTCAGTCATTCCCTCCATGTGGAGTCAGGCAATGGGAGATTATGTAGAAGAGGAAATATGCCTGCTGAGATCATAATTATAAATCTATGAGCTGATTATAACTATGGTTACAGTTGCTAATCATCATCAGAGCCGCTTGTAGTACTGGTGATTAGAGGCATGGAAGCATGTCATTCAGTTAACAGGCAGCCCAGCTCTGTCCTGCTATGCTTGAGCAAAGAGGATCATGTTTTACAGTGGATACAGAGAATCTTAAGGAAGTAGTGAAACATTTGTAGAGCTGGCCTTGCTTTATCACTTCCATATGTAAACACTGGCAGCGTTTCCCCTGCTGGCTTACTAAAATTAAAGGTGAAGCCCTGATGGTGATGTATATAAAAGCTCACCTTTTTGAGCCTCCTCGAAGCGGTCCTTCTCAGCCAGCCACTGGGCATAAGGCACAAAGACATCGTTTTTGAACTGTGGGTGCTTCTCCACCAGTGAGAAGGCCTGGGACAGGTAAAAAGACAGAAGAAACATGATATGCTTGTGACCAGCTGACCTGTGTATTTAGTCCCACATGTTGTACTAAGCAGAAGCTAATGGTGGCGTGCCCCAGATATTTATGGCTCTGTTGTACTTACCACACATTTTTTCAGACAAACATGCTACCTTAAGTCCAAATACCTCTTCAACATTATTTATTAAACTGAGAACAATGAAAATTGCATGAGCTAAATTGATTTCCCACACAGAACTGCGACTGCAGCTCTTGCACTGTTCAAATGCCAGTTTAAACTATAAAGAACTGCTGTAGTGCCATGTAGACACATACAGTCTATGACAGTGACTAATTAGCTAAATGTCCTGTGACAAAATGTGAGCCAAGAATGACACACCAGTCATACCATACAGTAAAGGAGCGCTAGTGTGTGTTTCAGGCCTTTAAGCCCATTCATTTAAAGAAATGCTTTGTTTTAGAGAAGAGTGGGAGCAGTGAATAGCATCCACATGGCCTATGTTGTAACTCATTCAGTCTGTGGTGCCGTCTGGCTCGTCTTGTGTCCACTACTTCCCCCCTTTAAGCACATAAAGTCTAGCAGTTCTCTCACCCTCTGCCTCCCTCCCCGTCTCTCTCTCTCTCTCTCTGTGAGGATTAAATATTCCAAGACTTCCTGAGACATAACAGCAAGAAGCATGTGATCATAATTTGATGTTCTGTTTTTGGCTCTAGTGTTTCAACATGCAAATCGCCAATGTGCATCTCTGTAACGCCTTTAACTCGATTATAGACTGCCGATGGATTAAAGAAATGCAATATTTTCTTCTTGTCATGATCCGCCTTGATGGAGGAATTTGATTGGAAGCAGAACAGAATTTAAAGCTGATACTCTTTCACTGCAGTAGTGTTTTGAGCTTCTCACTAGCTAATCATCTTGTGGGCATGGATTCAGAGAAATCCAAAGCTGGATGATTAGCTCTGGAGTGTGTGTGGTTTCAGTTTGCCAGTGTATAAGGATATCAGGCAGACATATTATCTTATTGTTTACAGTCAGTTGTGGTTACTCTAGCAAATAAAGTGTACTTTTCTGGAGACCCCTGCAAAACTGAACAAGCCCTGAATATGGAGCAGTGTATTTTGTGGTTTAGTGCCACAGCTGTTTATTAAGCACAGTCCTATATGCTTCACATTATATTTATGTGATTGTCTCAGTTTTTTCTATATATAAGCTATAATAAGCTGAGCAGGTGTGCATAAGTGTGTCAGACCTCTTCCCAGTGTCGTGTTTCTACATGCAGGTGCACCAGAGCTTTCAAGTCTCCCATCTTGGAATAAGTCTCTGAGGCATAGCCGTGGTGTTTCAGCCTCTTAAAGTGCAGCGCACATTTTGCCAGCGGTTCACGTTCAGCCTTGTCCAATTTACGGGCGATGTCGATCAGCCTGGGTGAGAGAAGACGGGAATGAGCACACACAAAGAGGACGAGTGAAGATGAACCCTGCTGCATCAAACTATGCTCCTGACCCCAGAAAGAATGTGAATCAGTCGGGGTCACGAGTTGAATCTGATTCAGGTTAAAGAGCTCTGAGTCTGTTCAGCAGCAGTGTCAGTTGCACTGACCCAGTGGTAGCACCACAGGATGCTTACAGCGTGCAGAGAGAGGGTCAGATGGAGTCAGCGGGGAGTTCTGATATGGTCAGCAGATATCAATTTGCCTGGTTTTCAACAACACAGACACACCAGACACACAGCACACCTTAACAACAATGCAAGAATGACTGAAACTTAAACAGGAACTATTATACTCATTCACAGACCCATATTTTTATCCTTAGCCTCTACTAGATAGCTTAGCACAGCTCAAAATAAACCTTATTTATCTAATAACAGGCTCTTGTACCACCCCT
This sequence comes from Bujurquina vittata, assembly GCA_015106715.1. Lineage (NCBI taxonomy): Eukaryota > Metazoa > Chordata > Actinopteri > Cichliformes > Cichlidae > Bujurquina > Bujurquina vittata. The sequence goes on from VUQK01029948.1 coordinate 46,037, forward strand.
CAGCTTATCAATTGCCTGAAACAACCCATTAAAGATAATTTCACCCTTCTTTTAAGACAACTTTATTCTTCTTTAAACAGCCACTGTGTGGGGATTCTGTGTTCACAGTCAGAGCTGTGTACCTGAGACGACCATGTAAGGGTCTTAATGACATCGTAAAGATCTAAGCTCAGTAAACTGTCTGAAAATGAGCAGTTAGAGCAGTCTGAAGTCTGAGCTTTTGGCTCACAGGGATTACTTGTATATACAATGACCTCATTATTTGACTCTTTGGCCATGTTTACTGTAAGCATCAGTCATTGTAACAGTATGTCTAACAGAAGATAAAGAATACCACATACTGGAAGTCCCCTATAATGGAAGGCATTTGTTTTTGGGAGCGTTGCAGCCCTCTTAGCGTCCCTTTAGCATGCCTGGTACTGTGAGTGAGACTAATGACATTAACACTGGTACTAAGATAAAACACAAACCACACCTTAAACATCAAGTCAAATTAGGAGTCTCCACATCTAAATAGACAATTCTGCTCTGTTGTTGTCCCATCATCACTTCACTAATGACAGCATACTGAAGTCAGTGTCTATGATCAAATACAGTACTGTGCAAAAGTCTTGAACCATCCCTCATTTCTTTATATTTTGCTTCCCAAGAGCCAGACTTGATTGTAATTTTTTTGGTCTTGAACAATAGATCTCCAGCCTACACTCATTTTTAATCCAGACTTTGTACCTGATCATTTTCAAATTTTTTGTTTGTTTGTTAAGCCACTTAATACTCATCTATGAATCATTCTAGACTAAAAACTAACTGAAGGCATAAATCAGTGTTGTCTACACATAATAGACAACTTAACAAAGAGCTCATTTTAAACTGTATCTTTAGATAATTTGTTACAAGCAGCCTGTTGCAAAAATACAAAATTTGTTCCCATTTCTTTACCTGAATCTATGAAAAAAAATCCAAAGATAATACAGCATAAAACAAGAATTTTCTGATATATACCAGAAATCTTGGCATATCTCAGCATGGTGTGCAGTGTCCTTACCAAAAATTGGAGAGTGTAGCACAAAAGAAGAAATGTAAGGCCTAAAAAAATTATCTACAGCAGATGAACACTATCTGAAAGTCATGTCCTTAAGAAAAATGAAACAAGTCCAGCAAAGACCTGACATAGGACCTGAGAGCTGCATCTGGCCATTCAGCTGATCCATCTACTGTTCATCAGACTTAGTGAAGGCCACTTAACAAGCCATTCCTGGGAGAAAAGGCTAAGGTATGCCAAATTAGACAAGAACTGGACTGAGACTCAATGGCCTCCAACAGGTCTGCTGGAGTGATAAATCCAAATTTGAAATAGAGGGAAGAAGTACAGTGTGTGTCTACAGCCATGCAGCCAGGCAGATTTTGGTCTATAATGCAGTATCATCTGGAAATATGTTATATGATACACAACACCTTCATATTTTTTTTAGCATGAAAATGATTCGAAACACACCGCCAATGAAGTAAAGGCATACCTGGATAGAAAAACACATAATGAAACACCATCAGTCATGGATTAGCCTTCCCAGAGGCTGGACCGCAACATTACTGAACTAGTGTGGGATCATCTTGATAGTAAACAGAACAGAAAGGCAACCGACATCCAAAGAAGAGCTTTGAATGTCCTTCAAGAACCCTGGAGAACTGCTTCTGAAGACTACCCAAAGAAATTACAAGAATGTTTGCTTAAGACCGTTTAGGCTCCGCTGAAGAATAAAGGTGGTCATACCAATTTTACAAGCTGTGTTTCGGGTGTTTTAAGAGTTATGAGAGTTTAAAGAATGAACATTTATAAGATTAACTCGACATTACCAAAAGTTTGAAGTAGAAGAAGTAGATCTAGAAGTTTAAATGACGTTTTGAAATCATACACATATCAAAAAAGGACGGGAGTAGCAGTATTTCAAAATGTAGAATGAACCTGAATCTTTAAGAGAGAGACTGACACCTACATGTCTGCCCAGCCGTGTTCCCCTATAATGTCTATAGCTTTGAGGTGTTCTCCTGCTGACAGGTACATCTCAGCTGCTGCTCGTGGCTCCTTGCTGCTCTTAGCCCAATCTGCCTGCTTGGTCATCAGCATCCGAGAGCTCTTTGGGTCTGTCACTCCAACAAACTCCTGCAACAAAAAAGACACAAAAAAGTTACAAACTTAAGGTGGTAAGTAAGAAATTTCCATTAAAACCTACAACAATCAACTAATGTGAATGTCTAACAGTTAACAAAAGCAAATTCCTGACAGTAATCTGAAAGGAGAGCAGGACAGGTCCAGTTCAGAGAGGCAGAACCGTGTGGGTCAAGTGTGAGATAGGAGGAAACGAGTCACACAAACAGCAGGCAGCTACAAGGCCTTTCCCTCCGGTGTCCATCCTACCTAAAACAAACAGCCGGAGGGACCAGATGGCCACACAGCCACATAAATATACAGCAGCCACATCAAACACACATACAATCTGATACAAACTCAAGCACAAATATACATGAACGAGTCATGGCTGTGTCATCTGCTCCACCGATGTGAATGCAATGCTGATGATCAAAAGTGGGGGCACCGCATGTAAACTTGAATTTGTCTCAGTTCCAACGTACCCCCTCAACCTAATATTCATGTAAAAACAGACGCTCGCTTTATTTCTCTCCTTTTGTGCCCCATTTCCAACTGTAACTATATGTGGCTTATGTCGTACAGGGCTATGTGTGTAAAAGTTGGCCATGCATGTGCAGATCAGATGATATATGTGGAGATTCTGATGATATATGAGGAGATGAAAGACAGACAGTAAAGGGGGGCTGTCTGAACACAGTGCAGGGCCTCAACTTGGCATAACTGCACATGTTGAAGAAAACCATATGTTCTAAACCTCAAAAACATGCAATACTTTGCAGGTGTTTTTGTCTGTATCGATTCAAAGCTATGCTATATGTAAAAGTACGTGTTTTTGTCAATGATTTAATCACCTTGGCATAGTCGAACATACGCAGGTCAGTGTACATGCCCAGGGCTCTGGCTTCATGGCCAGTACGTTTGTAGAGCCTGGCTGCCTCGTGGAATTTCCCCTGATAGGCGTAGACGTCTGCCAGAAACAGGTCATTGTCGTTCTCACCCCGCTTCTTCCTCTCCTACAAATCAGTCAACAGAAACACTGACTTTGGTGCTGAGAACAGTCTCTCTCTCTCTCTCTCACACACACACACACACACACAACAGTTATGCATGTTACATACACATTGAGTTACACAACACTGAAGGCTGTTGAACCTTCACAAACCTCTTCTACTATCAGCCACAGCAATAACAAACATTTTTTTAATGCAAACACTTTCCATATATAATATTGTCCCTGACAAAAACAGATTGCCAAAGATGAACACTTCCACATTTCAAATAAGAACAAGCAGAAACATTCAAATGATAAGAGATTCTGATCTGCTCGGCGAGCAGATCATTAAGGATTTGTGCATGTGTCTAGGCGCGTGCTTACATGTCTGCGTGGACCTGGCTGGAAAAGGTCAGTCAGTTTACAGGTTCCTCCCTAGTTTGAGGTTTAAGTGTAGCCCAGAAAAAGGCTTTACAAGTACTGACATTATTGTATGACCATAATAACTGTGATATCAACAAATACATTAGCCAGAAAAGAAATCAGAAAAGAGTTAAATTGTTCCTCTGAGAACTTAGCATTACCTCAATGCTATTGATTAGCTCCAGGTAGCGTAGGTCTCTGATTCTAATGAAGGCCTGAAAAGGTGGAGAGGAAAGATTTAGTATAATTGCTTCTCACAGTCTGTTGCGTTGTGTTCTTATTTGCATTACCAGCTTCTTTAAAATTCTGCATCACACACTGATTAAAAACATGGGTTCATTGTTGGCTAACTTGGGTGATGTCCATACGCTGTTGGTGAGGGAGTGCAGGTAACATGATGAAGAGTAAGGCTTTTGTATATTTCTATTGCTTGTTTTATAGGAAGTAGTAAATTGTGAAGGATGGTAAGACTGGTTTTACTTAATCAGAACAATATGCGTGTGTGTGCGTGTGTGTGTGTGTGTGTGTGTGTGTGTGCGTGCGTGTGTGTGTGTGTGTGTGTGCGTGCGTGCGTGTGTGTGTGTGTGTGTGTGTGCGTGCGTGCGTGCGTGTGTGTGTGTTGACCTTCTTGGCAGTCTCAAAGTCAAGTCCCTCCAGGGCTTCTGTGGCCAAATCCCTCCAGTCACTATCTGTCACACCCAGACAGGCAATCTGGTAGGCCTCCTTA
>VUQK01029948.1:50346-61985 GCA_015106715.1 Bujurquina vittata
CTATTGTATATTTCTATTGCTTGTTTTATAGGAAGTAATAAATTGTTAAGTATGTTAAGACTGGTTTTACTTAATCAGAACAATATGCGTGTGTGTGCGTGTGTGTGTGTGTGTGTGTGTGTGTTGACCTTCTTGGCAGTCTCAAAGTCAAGTCCCTCCAGGGCTTCTGTGGCCAAATCCCTCCAGTCACTATCTGTCACACCCAGACAGGCAATCTGGTAGGCCTCCTTAAACATCTTCCTCTCCAAGTATTGGTACATGGGTGCAGACTGGCAGACCAACACCGCCACAGTTAAAAGCATTATAAATGCAAATTTGTGGAAAAGAACAGCTACAAACTAATCAATAAACGGAAAGAGAGCCGCATAGAAAACTTCTTTACAAAATACCCTTTTTCCAGTAACATATAAATTGCATCCATATAGATCATTTATGTCTTTGTAGGACAAATAACTACCATATTTAAGATTAAATTACCACGGTCTTTCTGCAGATATACAGAATCAATGTAGGGCCCCAGCAGAGGAAATGAAAAGGTTATGTGCATTTCACAGGTGTACTTTCTATGAGTCACAGTACTTTCAACAGCGTACTGTGGAAGTAAATTGAAAATATTAATTGTGGAATATTTTAATATGCTTTACAAAAACTTGTAACTCTACAACATTACAAAACACTGCAAGTAGATAATATAATAAGATTTGAAATTTGACAATTGCATTTCATTCTTGATATTCCAATTTCTACGAGCCCAACTCCACCAATACTGGATGAATACTTTAGGAGCTGGTTTTAATTAAAAACTTTTGTACTTAAATCATGAAATTCATATATTTTGATTATATTTATTTCAGAAACATTTAAGCTGCAGACCAGTGTCACCACATGGAATACCATCACTGCTTCCAGACTAGAGTAGGCTGACAAGATAATGCCCACCTGTGGCACCTCCACTGCAGACATGGAATACACATGGAGACAGAATATCTTCGAGCCATTGTAGCCGACCATAAAGCCTTGCATCTTCTGCTGGTGTACAGGGAAGTTGCTCGCCTTGATATTAAGGTAGCCATTACCAGAGAAGCACAGCATGTCCTCACACTGGGTGTTCCAGGCTACACTGTTAGCATTAGGCTCCTATAAGGAAAGCAAATGGAAGTACACAGGAATAATGAGGTCAGAGGTGACTGTGGAACACATCCAGGGCTGTTCCTGTATGTAATGTAAGTAATTAAGCACACATGCTCGTTTCCATTTTGTTTCACTCCAGTGCACGTTGGAAATGCATTTCAAAATCTGCCAAATCAGGGTCCCTCGTCACACCCTTTCCACTACCTGCTGACCTGAAAAAGTAGCTCTTTACTCTTGATGTCATAGACGAGGAGAGTGTTATGCTCATCCACCACAGCCAGTTTATTGCGGGAGGCGCTCATGTCCAGGCAGCGTACTGATGTTGACAGCTTCAGCAGCGTGATGGGAAATGGGTTGTCAACAAATATCTTCAGTATCTACAAATGAAAAGAGAGAATCAGTATCCATTCTAATTGGCTCCAGTGATGGATGTACAAAAAAAACCCTTTTCTTCTTCATTTAGACAGTAATTTTCTTTATGTTCAAATTCCAGGAAAACTGGCATGTGAGCAATTCTAAGGTTACTTTGCGTGAGAATGGATCTTTCTGAAGTACTCACAGCACCATTCTTTAACCCTACGAGCAGACCCTCTCTGCCTGGTGGACCACCAATCACTTTGATGTATCGAATCAGCGACTCCATCACCCACTCTTTTTCCTTCACACTGTTGAAGGACAGGCACTGGAGTCTCTTCTCCTGCACAAGAGCAGAGTCAGAAGGTTGAGACGACAATTATATTTGACAAACGGAGCACTGACTGGTGTAGTATTGTCAAATTTTTCTGTTTTCGTCATTTCATAGTCTGTTACTCTCAGTTTAACCATACTCGTAAATGTCTTACAAATCGTAAATGCAGTGCTCTTTTAAGCATCAAAAGGTGTTTAAAGAAAGTAATGCTATAAAGATTAACGGTGATTTGATTTGACAGTGACATATGCAGCACAGCCCACATGAACACAACCCATTTATTTGGTCTAAAAGTTCTTGAAGGCATGAAACACGAGCACGCCTGATACAGAGATCTGAAGCACCCCGTCACACACAGACAGATTTAAAGGGAAATAACCGCTGCATTACGGCCGCTCCTCCTCCCCACCATTCTCTGTTTGACACACAGAGACAAGAAGCAGAGAGGAAACCCAAGAGACATCCACTGGTTCAACAGACTATGGTCCCATTCTCCCTTATTCGACTGTCTTAATTTATCTAGAGTGTTGAGAAAGTGAGAGACAGAGCCTGCAGAGCACATGCACAGCTGGAATCTTTTGCAAACAAGGCAGAAACATCTGGGGAAACAGCCATTCCATTTCTGGACTGTTTGGGTTTGAAGTAAATGTCTAAACAGTGATTTACTGTGCTTTCATCGTATTAATAGCGCTCAAATGTCACTGCAGCCTCTTGCACAATCAAGTGTGCATTAGTGTAATTTACAAAGAACAGCAGCACCACTGGAGACCAGAGGAAGTATAACTGAGGGAAAGTGCACGCGCACACGCACACACACACAAGCTCTGGTAGAAGCAACTTTAAATGAATGTTTTTGTATATTTTTTCACTTTAAAATAACTGTGGACCTCTATCTCTTCTGACCTGACACAGAATGATATGCTGGGAGCACACGACCAGCAAGTTGCATTCAAACCGCCTGCATATTTTCTCCTTGACGCGGTAGTGCATGTCAGAGGAGTCGTCTGAATAGAGCTCATAGATGAGGATCTTCTCGGGCAGCTGGATGGCAAGGCGGTTTCTATAGATGGCGATCTTCTTCACGAGCTCACGACACTTGATCCTTACTGAGAAAAAAAGAGATAAATGGGACAGAGTAGTCATATAGGGAGGGTGAGGGAGGTTTAATTATCTCAGCCAATGCATCCTGTTGAATGAGTCTGCTGGAACATTTTTTTTTCTTCAAATCTCCCTCCGTCGTTTGTGTAAAGAAATTAAATACTGTCACCTCTCATTTATATAGAAAATCCAATATAGCAAGATGTTCACTTAAAAATTAGATCTCTAGTCATTAAAAAAAGGCATGCCAGCTGCCCTTAGATTAATTTGATCACTCCAGGTGGCTTATATGAATAATATGACAACAGGAAAATGACAGTGAATTCCTGTTAAAGTTATTAATAATCGTATAAGTTTACTTCTCATAATGCTGACTGCAACGCTGCTCTTGATCATGTCACTGTGAAGCTGTAAGACATACAACCAATTATTTGGTGAGGAATCACAGTAGCTATCCTATCTGCCTGATCAAAAGTGCACCTTTTTGTTCAGTGATGAGGTGCTGGACAATGACATCAGTCATGCTGTCTCTGTAAGCATAGCGATCCTTGTAGAGGCCATGAACTGTACTGAAGATAAGTTGGTAACAGGCGATGGTCCCATCCTGGCAACCCAAAACCTAGGTAAGAGACAACAATGTAGCAGTGCATCCCATTAACACCTCTAAAAACAGACTGTGAGAGTGGGAAAATGTTCCTGTTGTTAAAGCAGCCACACGGCAGAACTGAGAGAATCTGTTAGCAACTAAATCTCTCTTGTCACTTTTAGTTAAAGATAGTGAAAAGAAAAGCTGGAAAAGTGTTACTTCAAAATTAAATGGCTTGCGCATCTGTGTAGTTAAGGAGGATCAAATGTCACCTTAAATGTCACATCTGAGCATTTTATTCTGTCGCTACACTTGAATAATGGTGCATGTCACTGTAAGAGTAATTTATTTAGACATATGGCTTCACAAGCTGTGGACCTACCACAAAGTTGGAGTCAGGCTTAACCCGACAAGTCCACACCCAGGAGTTTTGCTCTCCGATAGTTCCTAACCGCACACCATCTTTTGTGTAGAGGGACGCCTGTTTATCAGAGCCGCCCATCACTATATACTCGCCCTTGGAGAAGTAGCTGACGCAGCATGGGTCATAGGTGAGAGTCCTGTCTTTTCCAATCTGAGAGAGACAAAGACAGAAGAGGACATTAAAAATAGGAATAAAACAAGCATTTCTTGTATTTATTGCCCAAGGGCCCGGGCCAGCACTCCCCACTGTCTGGGCCTGCACACTTCAAAGTGCTCAGTACATTCAACCAATTCCTTTGAGCGTTGGATGAAAAGCCAGACAAAAAAGAAAGTGTTTCTCTGGTTTAAATAGCCTCTTTTGTATCAGTGTTCAAAGTCCATTTGCACAACATCATATCAGGTCGCCCCATTTGGTACATCTGGTTTTCCTCACTCTGGGATAAAGCTTCCCTCACAATCTATAGTTATTCTCTTCCATTGTGAACAATTCTTGGTGTTGTAATCAAAACAGCATGTTCAATAGATAAATAGGCCAATGACAAAATACGAGCCTAAGGCATAACGGCAGAGTAATGAACAGTGCATATTTGTCTATAATTACAATATCGCCAACTGGGAATTTAGGAGGAAGAAGGAATTGTGAAGGGGGCATTAAAGCATAGCAGGACCACTTCCAGCGTTCTGTTATGGTTTCAATAGACCCTGACAGTCTGATTAAAACAGGAAACACTCCATAAAGAGTTTCAAATACGCTATATTTTGAACAGAGTCATTTTGTGACGTTGCTTCTTATTGCTCTAGCAAGTTATAGCACATACCGCTGACAGTGTTTTAAAATGTTCCAAGCCTTCTGGCATTTCCCATGAAGGACTGCCTGTGTTCAGTCTTTTCAACAGTTAAACGTTGCAATAACAAAATACTTTATACGCTGTATCCATATTACCATGGTGTCTGTACAGCAACATAGACATGATCCGGTATCACCATGTGTGTTGTTCCTCCAACATCATAATCGGCGCTCCCCCAAAGGTATCGCGGACCAAACTAACCAATCACATGTTTGTGATCCCAAAGCTCTGCAGCTCGGAGAAAAACACCGCGCACATGGGAAACGTTCACTTTCTTCTCTACCTGAAAGGCATTTTAACCCTAAAGCTATCAAGCTATTTTAGCAACTAAAATGACTGAGTGGCGTCATATAGACCCTGTTTTATTTTATATGGGAATACTGTTTGTTTTTTTTAAATGGGTCTTTTTGTCGGTGGACTGTATGATAGCCACATGAAAGCTGGGATAAGATCCAGCCCTTTCCACAACCCTAAACCGGATAAGTGGTTAAGAAAATGGATAAACAGATGATTCCTTTTGTGTTTATCATACCTATAAATGTTTCTTTTATCTATGACAGATATTCTAACATTTTCTAACGTAATTAGTTATGGTTTTTCATCATTTTTATACAAAACATTTAGGGTTAATCTTGCTAGTACAGGTCTGTCAGCAATCGTTCAGTGCAAAACATTGAAGTGTGCTGAAGATAAGTAGAAAATTATAATAAAATCACAACCTCAATTGTTAAAAAAACATACATATATTTCATTAATGACTCCTTTCCATTATCTTTGGCATACCAATGGGCCAGGCCCTGTAGAAAACTATGAAGAGTTGTAGAAGTAAATTGCCCAATCCACAGTAGGAAATTTAAATATACAAAAGGTAAATGACTCTCACTTAGTCACTTAATGGTTAGTAATTGCCACCAATGGCTGAGAATCTATTATACCCTAAGCGTTTCTTTGCAGGGTGGAAAGGGGAGCGGTTGAGGGAAATGCCTATACCTAACCTAAGCGAAACTGTAATTTTTTAGTTTAAAAACGAAAATAATAAGTCCACAGTTCAATAGTTACTTTTGGATTGACATGGGACACAAATCTCATGGGTGAAAGTCTATATATTGAACAAACAGAGTCATTTTGTGATGTTGAAAGTCCTCGACCACAACCTCACCTTTACATGGACTGTATCATTGTCTAGTACAGGAAAATGAATTGTTCCAGTGACGTTCCTCATGTAGCATTAAATATGATATATATTGCTGATGTTGTACGAACATCACCACAACGGTGAAATCAAAGACAATGCCATAGCACATGGTAGTTATAGGTTCAGGGTCTTACATAGATTTTGACATTCACCTGTTTTCCGCTGAGCTGATAAAAAGAGAGCTTCTGACCCCAGTCTGCCACAGCCAGAATGTCATTGTGTTCATCCCTGTGAAAAAAACAACAAAATGACTTTAGGCGCAAGCATTAATCACAAGATTCTGTACTGATGGGCCTTGGGTCATTTAAGTAATGATGACAGTAAAAAGCAGAGAGCCACCTTTCAGCTAGAGGACACAGGGTCACTCGCTTAATGATGCAAAGTAATGGAAAGCTTTTTTATGTTAATCTTCAGAACCGTTTCAGTTCCGAACAGAGTACACCATAAACCTATGTACCTATGCATCTATTAACCCTGAATCGCTAAGCGCTCAAGAGACACTGTTCCCTGGCTGACCTCATGCACTGACCTATGCGTGATGACCAACTTTCACATATAAAGCAACCCAATAAATAAAAAAATATGTTGTTTCTTGTCTCGTGACTTCCATCTTTACCCTACTACCAGCATCCTTTCACCTTTATGTTGCCTTTTCCCCTTAATTTGACCTGTTCTGCGGTCCACCATAGATCTCGCTGCTGTACTCCTCACTTTGGGGGAAATCATAGAGCAGAGACAGCTGCTCCCAGGCATCATAATCCAGTCCGTCACAGAAAAAGGTCCACCACTCACCAGTAAACCGCTGCCACCTGCTGGCCCCACAAAAACTGCTCACCTAAAAACAAAACCTAATTTTGCACAACATCGGCTCGAAATCTTGGAAGGACAGTGCAAAAGTGTTTGTGGCCGTGTATTAACTTGTCAAGACAAGACATCCTTCTATTTCTATGACAGTTTTCTATAATAATTAAGGACTAACTTGGAGGGATTCCAGGCTATGGACCAGATAGGAGAGGAGGAGCCTCCTGGACGCTCTATTTTGACCTTCTCCTCTCCGTTCTTGTTCCGAATGCTCACCACTCCATTCATCATGCCCAGAGCAAGGTACTGCCCATCATTTGTCCACCTGCAAGCAACAAATGAAACACAGGAGCATGAATGCACAAAGGGGAAATGTACCGCAGCTACAGAAAAGTTGCAGTTACAGACTTCACTTACCCACAGCACGTTATTTTGCTGCTCACTTTATGTTTGTTTACAGATTTTTGCTCTGGAGACCAAAGGCCTGAAAATACGAAGCATTCAACAATGTTTAGTCTCCCTGGTTGGCACTGACTCCCAATAAAACACTTATATACTTACATTAGGTCACATTTGTTAAAGTTCCCTACTAAGGTGCACTCACCAAAGTCTCCAGATGAGCAGGAGGCAAGCTGGTGAGTGACTGGGTTGTAGGCAACACACTGGATAGAGTCATTGTGGCTACAGATAAACGAATAAAAGAATGATGGCGGAGTACACGCTGTGCATTATGCTGTAATGCTACAACTCTGTAATACTGAAGTGATGAGTAAAAGTGCTGCTTACGTATATTTTAAAATACCCTCCAGTTTAGAAGTCCAGATAATAATGCTTTTGTCTGCTGACCCTGAGGCAAACCTTTTACCTGCAGAAGAATGCATTAATGAGTAAGAATGAAGAAAAAATAATGACTCATTCAAAGAAATTTTTGTGAAAACCAATCCAGCACCATCTTTGGCATAGGCCACGCAGTACACTATGTCTTTGTGTCCTTTTAAAGGCTGGATTATACTGCCATCTGTTGCATCATAAACCTGTAACAAAAATAAATAATGTAAAAAAACTGCACGTATTCCCTACATGTTTACATTTTTAGGCTAAAGAAGAAGAAGAAAGGCCGCACCAGGACACGAAGCCCCGCAGCAATTATGAGTTGGCTGCCATCCGGTTTGAAGGCGAGGTCATACACGCTGCAAAAAGAAAAAGAAAAAGAACAGATTTGTGTTGAAATGGTTTTTCAATACATTGATTAGTTCACGAGCAGCGGTTATGAGGATCCATTCATCACTAAAATATATTATAATGAAGGTTTCCTGTGGAGTTTTTGACCTCTGGTTCTGCTATGGAGGAGATTTTTACAAGTATGTTATTGCTGTGTGCAAACATACACACAGAGAAGACGTAGTACAAAATCCCGCCATAGGAGTGGAGGTAAAGCCATGGCATGCCATGATATCGCAGCAAAGGCATGCAGCTGCAAGCCAGAGAAAGCAAATACTGACGTTGAAAATTCTGAATTAAAATACTAAAACTAATAAATAAAAATACTTTCAAATCAGTTTTCTATGAATGAGGAAAAACATTCAACGGTTTTGCTAGATTACAAGGATGCACACAATCTGTTTTGGTGTGAAACATTCAGTGTTAACTGTGGAGAATAATGGCTTCCAGTTCCATAATTGTGAGAATTTGCAAATGCCAAATATTTGTTTAATAGGTTATTTTGTCTCTTCCACAGCGCTGGATCTGCATATCTGATTCGGTACAGATTTTATGCTGGATGCTCAGACTTTTTAACCAGCACTGCTCCCAGAAATAGAAGTGGTCTACTGTGTTTGCCACTGCTGTTGCTGGCGCTGTGCATTATACCCAATATTTAAATAGGTTCGGTGCTTATTTGGTGCAGTGAACAGGTGCTGTATAGTAATCCATTTGTAACATAATCTTCATATAGTACTTTCTGTCCTCCATTATGTACATATTATTTATGCTGGACATATTGTTTATGTAGCTTTTTTTTAATCATTCTACTTTACCTCTTATACTTTTTTATTTTATTGTATCCTAGTTACTGTTTATCCTCTGTACAATACCGTTGCCACTGCTACACTGAATTTCCCCCTCGTGGGACTAATAAAGGGATTTCTTATCTTCTTAGCTTTTCTTCCTGATGCAAATTTCCTTCCCTGATCTGGGCTTGGGAGTGGCACTTGGAGTACACAAGCTTGGGACCCGCTGAGGCTGGGCTTGTGCCTTCTCCCAGTATCAAACCAGGGTATTTCTTTAACATAGTATATTAAATATTTTAGGATTTTGGATAAATTGAGTGGACAAAACAACTTTTGAAATTCGTGTTTTGCAGAAACAAAGGATTTTTTTTAAATCACTGACAAACTGATACAACATGAAAATCAGCATGAAGCTTTAATTTTTGACCTTTGAAGATGGGTGTGACAAAATATTGTTACAGCAATATTTCATATGATTCTTCCATACACTGGTGCCACACAAAAATATTGTTCATAACAGCACTCTAAATGCCAGCCCTCCCTCACATTTATAAAATTGAAGTTACTAATTTAAAGTAAAGAAGACAAAATTCACAGGGGAAAATATGGGACAAGAGCGTAAACAAATCAGATATCTAATTTTCTGAATTAACAAAGTCAGGATTTTTCCCTAAATTTTTTTGCCTTCCCCTAAAAATGTCTTTATGTAGGGTACCATTTACTCAAATAGCCAGAAATAACAGAAATTCTGTTGCATAAGATAACAGACCCTTTGCCTTAAACCAGTTGTGCTTATGTAAGTTGCTATCCCTGACACTATTAAAATCAAATAATTATAATAATACATAAGAATAAAATGTTGAAACTTATCAAAGAGGTTTTAACCTTTCTCTAAAGGAAAATTACTCATCTCCATTTACTTCACCCTGCCTGCACTTTCTTCTTCACCTCTGTGCACTGTCCATTGCTTATTTAAACTCATCTACCTTCACTTCCTCTACTCCTTGCACCTTCACTTTTACAGCTGTCCGTCTCATTCACACAAATACATTCAGTCTTGCTTCTACTCTCCAGAGCATACCTCCACCTCACCAGGCTCTCTTCCACCTGCTCCCTACTCCTGTTACAGATCCCAATGTCATCTGTAAACATAGTTCACGGAGACTCGTACCTTACCACATCTGTCACCCTGCTCAGAGCCACTCCCACACAATACTCGTGGGTCACTCATACCGCACACCTCACCACTGTCTCATTGTCCTCATACATGTCCTGCACCGCCTTCCCATACTTCTCTGCCAGTCCTAACTTCCTCGTGCAGTTCCTCTCATATTTTCCCTAGCTCTATAAGACACAATGCCTCTCCTTCTGACCTTCTCTATACTTTCCTATCAACATTCTCAAATCAAACAGAAGGCATTGTTCTTTCTCAGCATGAAGCCATACTGCTGCTCACTGATCGTCACCTCTTTTCTTAACCTAGCTTCAACAACTCTTTTGCCATAGCTTCATAGTAGTATTCATAGTAAACTTCATCCCTCTGTTGTTACTGCAGCTCTGCCCATTAACCTTGTTCTTGAAAACCAGTGCCACTTCTCCATTGCTCAGGCATACTCTCACTCTCTAAGCCTGTGTCAAAACGTTTCCCACATTGTCCCACAGTCTTTGCCCCACATTTAGTTATTCAGGATCTGGTCACTGTAGCTGGTAGTCAGCTCAAGCCCAGGAGGCCACGGGGCTCATAGGAAGTATAAGTCCTGATTTTCAGCCATTTATCTAAGATGGCTCTCCTGCAACATATCAAGTATTGCAGACTGAATTACCATCTTTTTAACAGGCATTGTATCATGACAGTATTGTGAGTTACTCTGAGATTCCTACATCTGAAATCTTTGCAAACCTCTGCTTCACTTACTAAACTGTTTTTTAGGAAGTGAGCTTTAAAAAGCTAAACATGACTACCTTGATTTCTGACGTGACTGTAATGCCAAACAAAGGGGGAAAATCGTTTAAGTGTCAGCGCTTACTAATAAATCAATATCTTATTTAAAAACCTCTTTAATAAAAAGCTGTTGTTCAGGGCAATCGATTGTGGAATAACATCCAACAGTAAATACACCGTAACGAGAACTAGCGATTTTCCGTTTAAGATTATCCGTTAAAAAAGAACCCTCATGAGCTACTGTATTTATAGGACATATATAATGCATGACATCTTATATGAGAGAAATCTGAAAGATCATATGTTGGTGTTAATGCAATCGCTGCATCGCTGCAGTGCTAAGGCTAGTTAGCATGTAACACTAGTTTACATAGCAACCACCGTTGCTAACCACCTAGCGTTACAGCCATGCTTCGGGACGAGGCGTAGATTCCTACCATTGCTCACGGATTGCTTCCTTCCATGCAAGAACGGCTCTCATTTCCACGCTTTAATAAACAAAAAGCAAACAAAAAGCAAACAAAAAGCACCGACGTATCTTAATATCAACAGGTTGCTGCAGCTTGCTTGGTCCCTTTTTTTCACACTTTGTTGTCACGATTTGCTCGCACTGCGCAGACTCGTGCCGTTTCTCAATATGCGTTCTTGTGCGGACTTGTGTACTTGCGTACTTGTGAAACGTCATCACTCTCAGCCCAAGTACTCTTCCAAACCTTTTTTTTTATTCAATAATACAAAACTACAAAAGTGTACATATTAACAATAATTAAGAAAAAGAAAAGTCAAAACGACAAAAAAACAATGGCCATTTCACATTAAAACCTATTTCAAATAAAACTATGCCAGGCATCCCCAAACGGCGGACCTCGGTCCGGATCCGGATCGAAATTATGTCTCATACGGACCCGAACCCAATAC
>VUQK01029950.1:8011-19207 GCA_015106715.1 Bujurquina vittata
GTCTCCTGAATGACAAATGTCACCACTCTAAAAACTCATTTTCTCCAGAAAGGATCATTTCAGGCTTTTGCAGAATCTCTTTCTGTATAAGCTGGAAATCTCCGAGCTCATGCACGGACATATCACTGAAGTTGTGATAAAGAGGTGCATGATAAACTGAAACAACACTAAAGCGTGGGGCCAGCAATTGCAATGTCACTGCAGTTCACAAGGGCAGCAATGACGAGCATAAACCAGGCATAAGGCATCCAAATTAAGAATCACGTTTGCTTCTTTTTTTAGTCTTTGTTTGTGAGGAACCATGCACAAAAACACTCATCTCATAAGACAGAAAATTCCTTGTATCAGGTTCAGCTAATATTTTGCAACCAAGGAGCAGAACTTTCTTGTAAAGGGCAATAGAAGAACTGGAAGTCCTTAAAAAGCAGTATTTACATCAGATGATCAGAAAGTCAGATCCTTAAGAAATAAATATCCAGCAAAAACCTGACCCATGACCTGAGAGATGCATCTGGCCCTTCAGTTGATCATCTACAGTTTACTGAAGCCTCATCAGAAATGGTCTCAGAGGAAGGGTGGCTGTCAATAAGCCATTCTTAAGTAAAGAAAACAGGGAGAAAAGGCTGAGGCATGTCAAATTACACAAGAACTAGGTCTAATGGAGTGATGAATCCAAATTTGAAAATTTTAGTTCATATAGCTGTCTGTATATACAGAAGAAGTCAGGAGAGGGGTAGAGCAGGGATTGTGAGCAGCCATCATGTCATTCCAGCCAGTGTGTTGGAGATATTGTCAAAATTGATGGAATTATGAACACAGAAACATACAGTCAGATTTTGATCCACCATGAAATACCATCTGTAGAGCATCTGATACGCCACTGAAAAGCACCAAGGCATTGGCAAGAATGTACTCAAACTGGTGTGGTAGCAATACAACACCCAACTGAAACCTAATTCTAGCAGCACAACATTGTTCTGTCAGGAGGTGTATTTCTAGATCAGCCTTTTGTATAAAATTAAAACTACACTTTCTGCTTTACTGCTATAATTTGTACTGAAATGAAAACAAAAGTATTACTAATAGCGTTTCTTTTTTCTTTTCTTTTTTTTCTCCTATCATAACAGGATATGGGCGACTCTGTCTACACTCTGGAAGTTCCCTTCCATGGAAAGACTTTCATTCTCAAGGTGCACCAGAGTTTTAGGGAATTCAGTGTCTCACCAAAACATGCCACGCTACTTTTTCATCATGTTTAGACAGACCAAATTTGTTATCAAGATTAACACAGGTGTTGATTTCAAGCTGTTTAACTATATATTTGGCCTTCCTGGTATTTTATCTATGAGACTCATATCACTCTGCATTCCATTATTATAGCTGTTATTGTAAATAGTCAGTTGTCACACTTCTTTTTAACACTCTGCTCTGACATTATCAAGTGCTCTTGCAGCCGATGGGCCTGTGCGCATTGAGCAATCTTTATTGATGAACTAATCTAATGGGGTATTACAATAAATTAGATCCTACAAAGACTCGGTGTTTCCACAGAAGAAGCTGATTCATCATGTTAGGACATTCTGCAGCGTGTATCATTTCCCATGCGGGGATTTAGAGGAAGCTTGCGCTGTACTGGATCCTTCATAACTGGAGGGACTCTGTTTACCACTGTGGAGTTATTGTTGCTGCAGCCTCAGATGAACCTTTTCTTCGTGACACGTTACTGTTGTTTAAATGTGGTGCTTCTTATCGGTTTGTTGACAAGTTTGTCCTGCAGACTGTTTTTATTTCTTATCTATGTAGGCGCATTGAAACGCAAATGTGAGAAAATAAAATGTATGATGTAAGGCCATCATTTCTACACTCATGGTAACTCCGTAAGGTACACCTCGCTTTTACTGGGTTGGACCCCCTTTTGCTGTTTTTGGCATTGTATTTTTAAATGCCCTAGAAACTAAAGCCAGCAGCCTGAGAGCAAAGTGCTGTATTGGGAAAATACAGTTCTATGAGGTCTTTAATATAAGATGGGGCCTGATTATTTAAGACCTTGTATGTGAGGAGAAGGATTTTAAATTCAATTCTGGATCTAGCAGGGAGCCAATGAAGAGAAGCTAATATGGGAGAGATGTGCTCTCTCTTTCTAGTCCCTGTCAGTACTCTTGCTGCAGCATTTTGGATCAGCTGAAGGCTTTTCAGAGAACTTTTAGGACAGCCTGATAGTAATGAATTACAATAGTTCAGCCTAGAAGTAATAAGTGGGTTTTCAGCATCACTGTGAGACAGGATGTTATATATCGCAGCAGTCCAACATATTTGTTGACTAGATGTTGTTATGGGTTCTTTTTGTCACCTCCTGGATGAGTTGTCAGTGTCCTCTTGGAGTAATTTTGGTAGGACGGCCACTCCTGGGAAGGTTCACTGCTGCTCCAAGTTTTCTTCATTTGCGATCTTAAAAGTAAACCATAAATGAAAGTATTATCTTACCCAGCAGTCTGTGCAAGCTGCTGTCCTGTGATTATATGTAGGAACAACTGTCCTTGAAACAAAAGGCTTTTTGTTCAGATATGGAAGTAAATATTGCATAACAGGGATTTCCAGCAGGACAGTGATCATAAACAGACATGAGATCTGGTTTTGAAACGAGTCAAACGGGCCATTACAGAGTAGCCAAGTAAGGTGTGTTCAGACCTCTGCCTCGGATCAAGTGTGATACAGAAAAGAGAGCTTTAGTTGTTTTCATATCAACTGTGACATAAAGTCTGGACAATGGTTCAAAGTCCATGCAGCCAGCTTTTTGTGTGGCCCGTATTATAGATATTGTTTGTAGCAAAAGCTCTTTTTGTGTTTGACGAGTTGTTTACAGCCTTGTTTTTTGTTGTTGTTTTTTTCTTCAGGCTTTCATGCAGTGTCCTGCTGAGCTTGTGTATCAGGAGGTGATCCTGCAGCCAGAGAAGATGGTTCAGTGGAACAAAACCGTTTCTGTCTGCCAGGTGAAGTCTGCCAGTGAAGTCTTCCTGCTTTTTTTGGTTTGTTTGTTTTCTCTGTAAGCCTGCCATGTTCTAAAACTTAACATCTCCTCCCATATTATGCTCAGATCCTACAGAGAGTTGACGACAACACTCTTGTTTCATATGATGTGTCTGCTGGGGCAGCAGGGGGAGTTGTATCTGCGAGGTACATCAGCACAGCATCTAACAGACTTCTCTCACTGTCATCTGTTCTTCCTGTCTCGTCTTTACTTGAGGTCTGAAATAAAGTGAATCGATTGAGTGATTGATTTTTCTTCCTTCAGGGACTTTGTAAATGTTCGACGAGTGGAGCGCAAACGAGACTGTTACCTGTCTGCTGGCATGGCAACCAACCACGATGCCAAACCTCCAAGCAGTCGCTATGTCAGGTCAGACCATGCCTCTAGCCCTGTCCCTGATCCAGTAAATTAGAACATTGCATCGATCCGACAAAGGGCATCTGTGTTAGCTTAACTTGTATAACTTTGTCTTTTTTTTTTCTTTACTGCTTGTCTCAGAGGAGAAAATGGCCCCGGAGGATTTGTGGTCCTCAAATCCAGCAGTAACCCAGCCGTCTGCACTTTCATCTGGGTTCTCAACACAGACTTAAAGGTGAGAAAATGCATGGCACAATCAGTCTTGCCCTGTGTGTGATTAGAACAATTTGAATTCTTTTCATTTAATCAATACATTCCCTGGGTGCTTCATTAGTTACACCTTGCTAGTACTGGGTTAGACCCACTTTTACCTGCAGAGCTGCCTTAATTTTTCATTGCATAGATTCAGCAAGTTGCTGAAAGCGTTCCTCAGATATCTGGAGCCATAATGGCATGATGGGTGCACTGTGGTTATGAAGGGATGGTTGAGTGCTTGAGTAATTATGGTCAGCATAATAACTCAAGCAGGCTGTTGGAGTTAAACTAACCCACACTATTACTCCACCACCAGCCTGAAACCTTCATGTTTTTTACTCCTAATTCTAACGCTACCATCCAAATAGTGCAGCAGAAATCAAGACTCATCAGACCAGTCAATGCTTTTCAGTCTTCTACTGTCCAGTCTCATTTTCTTGTTTTTTTTTTAAACTTCCTTATCAGGTTGAAGCGGTCCTCTGTCCTCTCACATCAGCAAGGCACACAGAGAACTGCTGCTCACTGGATATTATCTCTCCTTTTTGACCGTTCTCTGTAAACCTTAGAGATGCTCATGTAGAAAAATTCCAGCAGATAAGCAGTTGACCATGACTACGTGCCTAAATGCACTGAGCTGCTGTCATGTGATTGTCTGGTTAGATATTTGTGCTATTATGCAGTTAAACAGGTGTACCTAGTGGCTGGAGAGTGAATAAATAGACAGGATGTAGAAAAAAAGGCACAATATAGCAGATAGGAGGTTTTAGACGTGACTAGAAAAAACATATACAAAAGGCCAAAAGTATGAGAGTTTCTTAATGAAGCAAAAAATACTAATAAAAATTAAACATAAATACACGAGTGTGAAATGTATTACAAATGATGAAAACTTTTTTTCATTAGGGCCGTCTGCCACGCTACCTCATCCACCAGAGTCTGGCAGCCACCATGTTTGAGTTCATGTCCCATTTACGCCAACGAATCACAGACGTGCGGTCCTCTCATCGCTCCCACCATCAACACCACCACTCTTAAAACTACAGAGAAGTTTAAAGTGGTTCATCCACCTGGTGGGACGTGTCACTAGCCAAAACTGGGCATCATGTCGTCCATATAATGCTCCCAAGCTGAAGGGTTGTGCTAATGCTCCTGACGAGGCTGCGACTTTAAGCAAAGGAGATGTGAGACATTTCCCACCTTTCAGCCACACAAGGCGAGGAGTTATTCGGATATCAAAGACTAAACATTTTAAGTTTTTTTTTTTTTGTTTTTTTCTTAAAGCATAATCCCGGATTTTTTTGTGTGGACTTGTAACAGTTTTGCTGCGTTTCTCGCCATGTAATGACAACTGTTTCCCGAGACTTTACAGAAACGAGAAGTCTTGGATGAAAATGGTGATGCTCACTGTGGGGGTCTGACTTGTTACTGAAGAACTATTCCAGTGGTATGACTGAAACAGCTGTCTCTCTGAGCCTTATCTTTCTGGACACAGTTAGCCATTAATTTCCTGCTTTTTTTGGTGTCTCTTTTTTTTTCTTCACTGCATCATCATACATTTGTCTTTCTGGTGCACCTGCCTACGCTTCACAGCCATATTTTCACTTAATTTGTTCTACTTTACTGCACTGTGATAGATTACAGCTGTCTGATCACCACTAGAGGGAGACACCACTGATCCACACAGCCAAGGCCTCTTGGTTTGACATCCGCTTCTGTGCCACAGTGCAACATTTAAGCTTACTTTTAATTACTGTAGGTTTATAATGCCGCTTTTGTTTAGCACTTTGGGATCAGCCAGGAGGCCAAACCAGGACTCGGATCAGGAGGCTGTTAGACATTTAGGACAAAAGATAATGTTCATAAGTTAGGATACTGTATACTAACTGTTTTGTTTTTGTTTTTTGCCAATAACCTCAAGTGGCCTTGTGCTGAAGTAGCTGAGCTCCTTATTTTTCATGACAAGTTATTATTGTACTGGTATGATTACCAATAACTTGAGTACGGGCCTCCCCCATGGCCCTGAGGTGTGGCACTGAATTGAAAGTTTTGTTATCAGTTCTTATATTATGAAGCATCTCATTGTGTTTGATCATTAAAAAAAAAAAAAGAAGACATCCCCTCAAGTTTAAGTTGTGTATCAGTGTTATGATGTACCTCAGAAAATCACATTTGATGATTGCATCTGTTATCAAAAGAATCTAAAAGATGAAGTCGGTTGAAGTTAATGTGAAGTTGAACTAAAGAGAGCGCTGGTCTTCCCTGAACTCCTTTGTATTGGTTAAATTGATGCAATGGTAATTTTTTTTTTTTTAAGGGTCCGTACTTAGTGGTGTAACTGTGACATCCACGTGGCCACGAGGCGTCACACTTCATAAGCACACACATTTGTGGATGCTACAGTTACAAGTCCAAAAAACAGATTTATGGGGAATACCTGGATAATAAATCAGGACTGATTTAAGCTACTTACTGTATTGAAGGAATGTCACAAGTGAAAATAAATATCAATCATTTGGTGCCTTTATCAAGGTAGCTTTACATGTCAGTCTTTTGTTTTTACTTTTCCATTTTTTTTTCTTGGTGAGATATCTGTGCTTGCATACTTTCAACAAAGATGAATTATATACATAAAGCCTGCTTAGAATTCTTATCTGTATTTCTTTGGTAGTTTGATTTGTCTATAAACTATTCTGACATTTTAATTTATGCTCCTCACTACTGAATGAGTTTTTACTGAGTCTTGATCATTATCTAATAAAATATTTGAACAGATGTTTTTAAGCCAACTTCCTTCAGCTCCCACGTTTAACCAGTTCTGTATTATAAACGTCACGCTCTAATGGTAAAAACTACAAAGGGAACTCAGTGTTTAACAAAGACCACCTGAGAACAAATATTTTAGAGATCTGTCAAAAAAGATTAGTTTAAAGCTAAAATAACTAAATTCACATTTTTATACCTAAATTTGAGCCAATGCAGTGGATTTCTCCGAGAAGTCAAATTAATTAATCGTCACATTCAACCCCAAAGACTAGTGTTTCTGTTCAGGAGTGCAAGAAAAATAACTGTAATTTGGCATCTGAAATAAAAAATAAGTAAGTTATGTGCTTTACTGTTTTTTTGTTGGTTTTTTTTGGGGGGGGGGTTAAATAAATTTGTTTAGCACTCTATAATGAATAATTTTAATGATCTAGATCATTGCAGTGATTGAATGCATTTCAATATGCCTGTGCTCTACCTCTCCACTTTCCATAAAGAGTGGACTTAGTAGTTTTTGCTTGCAGACAAATAAGAAGAACCAGGCAGACAAAGTGCATTCATTACAGGTAGAGGGGGGCTGCAGTGATCCATGCAGTGAAAGCATCTTGGTTTGATAACACTTCCAGTTCCACAGTGATCCCCAGTTGTGTGTTATACTGAATGACCAGAGTCTATGAAAGATATAGACATAAATTGTATCCTGCTTTATTGCCTGTTTTAGTCTAAACTGGACCACAATTTAATGTTTTAGTAGTAGTTGTGTAATTCTGCCCTGCATGTATGTGTAATCTGACGTTTTTCTGCTCACTATAAGAACGCAGTTTTGACTTCACCTCTCAGACCTCTTTTATATAAAGTCGATGTGAATGGTCCCTAATGAAAAGCCAACAGTAGCTTCTACACATATATTTCTCTGTGGGGTTTTTTTTATGTTGCCCTTTGTCTGCAGACTTTATAGCATGTGTGATGCTCATTGCAGTACTCACAACACTTTGCCAGGGGTCAGTGTTCTCTGACTTAAAATAAACAAGCTTCTAAATTCTTTAAAAAAAAAAAATAAACAAAGAATTGTGTTAAGTAATCTTTAATAATCTAGTTGCATAATGTAATGCCGCCGTGGTAGACTTGATATAGAGAGTGTAATTAATCTTACTGCTGCAGAGGCGATGCACTGTCCTTGGGGCAAAACACAATGCTTGAGAGATGGAGCCGCTCACATGATTGTGCTGTGACTGTCTTCTGAGGATGTGGGTGTGGGAATTTGTTGTTCCTTTTGATTCGATGAGCGCACAAGCGTCCCATTGCTCTCATTGTCCTTCATTTAACGCTGATGAGAAGCATCAGTGCTTGGGCTCCCATCATCTGCCTGAGCACTTCCTCATCAGGACAGGCTCTGGCCAATAATCTGGTGGGAAAACCTATCCTGGATGTGGAGCTGCAGTGAGGTCGTGGAAAATGGAAAGCTAAAAATGAGGTAGTTTCAGGATTAGTGACCTTCATTTTGTAACTTTCTTTCTACTCGTTCTTGTTTCTGATCATTTTTACTTGCTCTTTTTATTAGTGGAGTACATGAATGTTGTGACAGCTGTCTTTTGCTTTGCCAAAATATAGGCCTTGAATAAGGTCCCCTTTGTAAAGAATCTTTTGAGAGCATCCCAGGGGAACAGCGGTAGATTCTTCTCTGGAATCCAAGAAGGTGTTCCACCATTCAAAGAACTGAAACACAACTTCTCGCTGGATTATTTGACATTGTGAACACCCACTACCCGCTGACTCTGTCCTTAATAGATGGGTTCAGCCTTTAAAAGGTTCTGCATGCAGTTCTGCTGCTGCTGCTGTGCTGCTGATGATGACGAAGAGGAGGATGAAAAGCAGCCTTTAGTACCGTAAGATGACACAGAAAACAATATCACGTATATCGTACACAGCTACTGTTTGAATATGTGTTAACTACTCATGTGTGCTTCTCCTTGTTGGCTGACCACACAGTGCGGATCCGTTGGACTATTTTACCCGGGAAGTTCAGAAGCGCCGCGATGAGGAAACCAACCTGTGGAGTGAGCCGGGCGACCCCAGCCACTCAGAGAGAGATGATGACCGGACGCTCTACACCCTGCTGCAAGCTAGGCAGAAGACCCGCATGGGCTCCACAGTATGTGAGGGAGGGACTAACACAAAATTTAGTTTTCATTGTGTGAAAAAGAAAAAAAAGGTTGCAAATAGTTGATATGTACTTGTATAATGTGTAAGATTACCAAAGGTTGTATGAAATGACTGACTGTGTTTTTTCAGGTTAGGGGAGCAAGTGATTATCCAGTTAGTAAGCTTTTTAGCTTTTTAAGGTCATTCTCCTTTTCTTATTCAGGGCTATCGTCGTCTGAGTGTTGATATCGAGGCTATGAGAGACACACGCAGAGAAGTCAGAGACAAATGGAAGACAGTCCTGGAAAACCTCGGTAAGGCTGAACAGATGAGATATGCTAGAGTCAGAGAGATCATCATACTGAGATTATCTGTCATCTTTTGTAGGTTTCATGGCTGAGGCAGACTCTCTGCTCACTGTGTCTGCTGGCGGCTCACAAGACCGCATGCGTAACGCCCCAAAAGCACGTGCCCTCCTCCATTCACTCCATACTGAGACCTCTATCTTCAACAGCAACAAAGACCCACCACCAGAAAGATATCTGTTCATCCTGGTGAGAAAAGGGGCTTGCTGGTGGGAAGTGCATCCTCACTGAACTTTGATCAGTGCTAACCTTGAGATCAGGGTTAAAAACAAAAACCAAACAAAAAACAGCCTACAGCAGTCATGTGAACGCCATGTTTCATGTCAAAGGTGGATAATCTGAATCATTTAAGGGCAAACATGGCCGGTATTATGCAATAATAGATTGCCAAGGTTGTGCAACTCTCATTATAAGGTAAACTGCAATGGATAAAGATGGGTTAATAATATCTGGTGTATTGGTGGGGTCACAATAAACCTTCCTACTCTCAAAAGAGGAGGAAGTTGCACAAGTCTGTAATAATTTCTTTGCATGTTGTTACTTTTAAATATGGGGTTGTTTTGTGTGCTTACGGGGTACCTCGTTATGCACTTACCAACTAAACTGACTTTTTTTTTTATGAAGTCAGTTTTGTATCACCTCCAAGAAAGGTCACCTGATTAGGAAGACTTTTGGGGCAACAGCAAACACATTTTTCTGCCTGTATTCAAATGCGGTTTCTCTGCTTCAGCCTGTTGTTGTTCTCTTTCTTTACAGGATCGTCTCCTGTACCTAGACATCGCTGAAGATTTTGTGGCAAAGGCAAAACGCTTCTATCCTCCTAAGGATGACTCTGACGAAGATGTGCCGGGTCTCTCCGTGAACCTGCCACTGCTGCTGGCCAGGATGGGGGCCATGAATGGAGGAGGGGATGATGAGGAGAGTGAAAAAGATGATGATAACATGAGTGACTGAGCCTAAGATCTGCTGGCTGCAGTAATAAGTGACACAAAGCAGGGGGCAGTAGTCATCAACCCTGGAGACCTGGATGACACAATTGCATAGCTCTTATTCAAGTGTTTGTTTCCTCATACAGTGTTGCTGCTGCTTGTTTTGTTTGTTTGATTTTGTTTTTGGAAGTTTTAGTCTGAACAGTTTCCCCTTTATCATCTAGCTAGAGTCTTTTCTGTTTAGTCTGGCCAAAATCTGAAAGGAGCTTTGCAGATTTTGAAATGAATGCCACAGATGTGTTAACCGTGTGTGTTTTCTCTCCACCAAAGAGTGCTATCGTGTTTGCAAGCAGTTCATTGTTCACGTGTTGTGAACCTTCAGGGTAGCGATGTTCTTCTGAGCAATGCCTCTTTATATTTTGTCCTATGATTATCAGCACTTGTTTCATTCAATCACATGATCAGTAAGAACATGGAATAAATAGCACACCGAAGCTGATGTCAGATTTTTTTTTTTAAGGTTTCACAGGAACGAGTGCGTTTGCAGAATCACTC
This sequence comes from Bujurquina vittata, assembly GCA_015106715.1. Classification (NCBI taxonomy): domain Eukaryota; kingdom Metazoa; phylum Chordata; class Actinopteri; order Cichliformes; family Cichlidae; genus Bujurquina; species Bujurquina vittata. The sequence goes on from VUQK01029950.1 coordinate 18,403, forward strand.
CTTTAACTCATTAAAAATCTGTCTGTGGTTTCAAATATTTGGACAGGTAGCAAAAGGAAATGCAATGTTTGTACTGTATGTTGAACTTTTAAATTGATTGTATGTGTGACTGAGATGGAAGGGTGTTTTTCCTCTTCAGCAATTTGCTGAAAAAAACGAAAGATTTATACAAGTGTGCGACAGTTTGTGTGGTGGTGTCAAGTAAACATTGAAATAAAGTTCCAGACTGAAGCCTGTTACGTGCAATGTCACATGCATCTTACTCGTGTGCAGATTAAAATGAATAAAATAGGCAAGAGGTTTTTAAATCAAGTTTAAGATTACTGAGCAGTGGAAACTGTGGCATGGGTGCAGCAGTCTTTTGAAGTGGAACACAAGAGTCTTCTTCATCTGTCTGTATGGCTTCACGTGGCCTGTCAGCTGTGCATCCACGACTGGCTTGCACTCTGTTCCTGATCCGGTGTGGCATGCCCGGCGTTTGACCATCCCAGTGAGACCAGGCCGGGTTGCAAGATGGATGGTGACAATGGTGTTTTGGTGGTCAACTGTTTGTTGTTGTTATGTAAGAGAGAGATACACTGGTGAGGGCACATGTTTGAACACGGCACCAGCCCGATGGTGTAATGGCACAGACACACAAATAACTGGTAACAGCTGACTCTGGTGCAGATATGAAGCACTAAAGTTGCTACTGTGTGCAGGAATTAATAAAAAGTCAGATTCATTTCCACTACTAAGCACTTTGTGTCAGGCTGACCTGTTCTTCCTCCCAAAGTCATTCTCGCGTTACAAATAAATCAGCCTT
>VUQK01029950.1:30049-40481 GCA_015106715.1 Bujurquina vittata
TAAAATTTTTTCATAACTTTTTTTTTTCCCCATCCATATAAAAAAAAAAATTTGGTTTTAAAATAATATTTTTTCTTTTTCTCCCTTAAAAAAAAAAAAAAAAAAGGATTGTGCATCTGACATTCAGCACATGTTCAGAATAAGAGATCCATGTTAATAACCCAGAATTTTACCCCACCATGAAATGAAAGAAAATGAGCTAAACAAATTTACATGTCACCATGGCAACTAGAAATATTAATGTTAATGGCAGAACTGACATAATTATAGCATCCATCAAACATAACAAAGAAGAGTGTCCAATCTCAGATAATCAGCACCCTGCCTATAGTTCATGCCTCGCCCCTGCAGAAGACATTGTGTGATCCATGAGCAGAAAACTTGTCAAGATAAAACTGTGATGAATTTCTTTATTCATCTAAGCCTGGCCCAGGCTTCTCATTGAATGTTCCCTTAAGCTTAAAATCTGCTGCCGTCATGCCAGTACTAACACACTCTGTCACGATCGCGGACAATTCAGACCCAAAATGCAGACTCCAAGACAGATTTTAATTAACAAAATCCAAACCTTATTTAAGCGAGGCGGCAGGTCCAGATAGCTGATGAAAAACAGAGTAAAAGAAGCCAAACAGGAACACACGGAGGAGAACACACAGACTGACAAACAGTACTGTTTATTGATTGCAACAAAGACCTAAGGAAAACTGTGGGCTTGAGACAATCAGGGAGAGAGTACACAGGTGGGGAAAACAAGACACACATAAACAGAATCAAACTAAGGCAGGAGGAACCAAAACTAAACACAATGCACACGAGACAAGAGACTAGCAAAATAAAACAGGAAGTAACTAAACACCAAACACAGAGATGGAGACTTGACAACAAGACATAGGGGAGGCAGGATAACTCAAGGACTAAAATAAGACCTACAGAGAAACTAAGAACTCCAGCACATAATCTAAAACATTATTACAATATAGATAATCATAAATAAGCAAACTCTTAACTAAAGACCAGGAACAAGAAACTCAAAACACTGGGTCAAAGCCCCAGGACCATGACACACTCCTCCTCTGCAGCGCTTAATGATTGTGAGAATGATAACAAGACTGCCTGCAGGGATGAGGTTCAACAGCTGAGTGATGACTGACAACAACCTGCCACTTAAAACCAAAGAGATCATTGTGGACCTCAGAACTAATAGCCATGCACACACACACACATATCTACAATGGTAGTAGAATGTGTATTGATTTTACCCACCCCCTGAACTCCTCTACTCTGATCAAAAAGACTCTTGGGAAGCTCCTGGAAAACTTTGACCTTTAACCTACGTTTGGACTTCAACCATTGCACTATTGAGAGCATTCTCACCAACTGTGTCTCACTATGGTGCAATTGCACTGCAGCAGTTCAAAAAGCACTCTAACTGGTGCCGAAAACTGTCCAGTGGATCACTGGCATCCATTTGCCCACCATTAAGAGCATTTATCAAAAATGCTTCCTTGGCAGGGCAAAAAGCATTATCAGGGATGCACGCCTTCCTAACCATGCTCTTTTTAATCTCATTCCTGTTAGGTGCAACAGGAGCTTCTGCTCCTCTGCACGCCGTACATTCTGTAGTTGAACTGTACATAAAAAGAAAACTGCATATGAGTTACAGCATCACCCATGCTTGACAGTCATTACAACTATTTCCAAAAATCCCATAACATCTTGACATTTTTGGAACACTCCATCAGTCACTGGTTATACAAAGTGGCTCCCGGAAGAAAATGTTGTCCTGGGATCTCTGAACCAAATGACACTGACTTCTAAATCATTTCAGTTTTCTGAATGATACCTTCGTGAGCTGTTATGAAGGATGACTGCAGGAGCACTTAAACATAAAACTTGGACACAAACTCATACACAGACATTTTATACAGTTGTTCAAACTCAAGAACAGACCATAAATAATATATTTGAGTCTTTGCTAGCAAGACCCGTGATGTGACAGGCAGGCAAGAACAGTAGTGAGTGTGAAATGTGGAGATTTAGTTTGGGCTTGGTGACAGTGTGCCATACCCTTCTTGACGTGACCACCGGAGCCTAATGGAAGGAGCATCACGGGAGGCATCATGGTCTCTGGGAGCTGCTGCGGGATGGTGGTGGTGGTGGTGGGCTGAGGAGCCTGGGGAGGACAGATGGGACTGTAATGAGGCTCTCTGCCTGAAGGCACAATGGCCGAGAATAAAATGCAGTCTGCACCTGTACAAGAGATGAAGTTCCACTCAATGACAAGAAGAAAAAAAAAATCAAGGGTTTATAATTTCCAAAACAATGAGTTTGATAAACATTAGCCCTTCAAACAGGATTTGATTGTATTAACCTATAAAACTCAATCCTGGTAACAGAGGTTTGATCTACGCAGATGAAGAGCTTTGACAGCGAATGATACTGAATTAAAATAATGCACATTTACAGGAAGCATCTAAAAAGCACATGGATCATACAGCTGTCCAAAATCCATTTAATCCCAACGTGAGAGCTCAGAAGCTCCTCGGTATGTAATCCTAACTTGTTTACTGAAGTACGGAAGCACACAGTGGCAGGTTGCCAAGGAGCCAAAACACAAAATACACATATATGCTTACATGCACTCACCCACCCACACACACACACACATACCCGCTGTCTGTGAGCACTGCATTGACCCACAGTGTGCAACAGGCAGTTTGTGTAATTAGGCTCACTTGGAAACCAAAAGCAGAGCAACTAATTCACAGAAATAAAACTCTGCAGTGTCTACAGAAAAAGCATCCACCCTCTTTGGACTTGGTTTAAAACAGTGAATCTCAGTGGATATAATTAGTCTTCTTCATAACTTAGTGTTTCATAACTCTGACTGGCAGGGGGGAAATGTCAAAATATAAAATACTCATCATTTACATGTATATTAAAAACTAAGTATAGGTGTTCTGGATAATATAACTTGAATGATGTAAAACTTTATTTAAATAAATGTGTCAATTGCACCCGTAGAAATTATTGTGCTAAAGATTTTTAATCCAGCCTAACAAGAAAAATCATCAAGTTACTTTTATTTAGCATAGGAAACTAAGTATAACAAAAATAATTCTAAGAGAAACATCTGCATATGTGCAGTCATGCTGGTCACTTTATTAGGTAAACCTTGCTAGTAGTGGATTGGACCCCTTTTCCTTCAGAACTGCCTTAATTCTTTGGCACAGACATGTCAACATGTTGCTGGAAACATTTCTCAGAGATTTTGATCCATGTTGACATGATAGCACCACACAGTTGCTGCTGATTTGTCAGCTGTACGTCCACGATGTGACTCTCATATTCCTCTCATATTATTGAGATCTGTGACTGTGAAGGCCTTTTGAGCACAGTGAATTCACTGTCATGTTCACTGGCAAAAACAACACCGTTCTCACTAAAAGTAAATGTAAGTATTAACACTGTAATGCCTTTATGTTTATGTTTGCAGCTGGGCCGGCCCATCTGTCAAATTTCAAAAAGTCAGTGTGGTCCCACAGCCAAAACATTTGCCCACCCCTGTTCTACACTATTACACCACCAGCAGGCTAAACTGCAGGATTGATCTATGCTTTCATGATGTTTACACCACAATAAGACCCACAGCAGAAATTGAGACTCATCACACCAGCCAATGTTTTCACAATTTTCTAGTGTCAAATTTTGGTGAGCCCATGTGAACTGTAGCTTCAGCTGGTGTGGCCTTTTACTCTTCAGAGATACTCTTCTGCACACCTCGGTTGCAACAAGTGGTTATTTGAGTTACTGTCGACACGGCAGTCAGAGACCATTCTCATCATTTTCTTCCAGAGACCTGCCACTCACTAGATATTTTTTATTTTTTTGGCCCATTCCCTGTAAACCCTGAAGATGGTTGTGTGGGACAATCCTGGTGGATCAGCAGTTTCTAAAAAAAACTCAGACCAGCCCCCCTGTCACTGACAACTGTGTCACATTCAGTGTAACTTAAATCAATTCTCTCACTTATTCTGATACTCAGTTTGAACTTCTTCACTGTATTTACATGCCTAAATGCATAGAATGGCAGGTCTGTGTAGGTTTATGTTGTGCTTTATTTACCTCCTTTCATAAAGAGCTCATAATTACTGCAGATGGGTGATTTATACCCCAGTAATTAAACATCTGGGGTGTTGTGAATTTTACAAACATGTAAACTTGTTGGAATCTGTTGATAAGCAGTTAATAAATGACAAAATTCACATTTTAAAGCTGTATATGTACAACACATGCACATGTATTTTTTTTAAATTTTCAGGTAGAAACAATTAAATTTCTCTTGGGAAATCACGTAAATAAGTAAATAATAATATCTTGAGTAAAAGGGTGAAAAGAACACATGCACACACATATATTTTTTTATGTCCTATAAAATTGCAAAAGATTAAAAGTTTCTAATTCTCCAAAAGGCACTTGTGAAAAATGTTGTTGCTACAGTGTGTTCCTTTAAAGTGACTGTTTGTGCTGCTTCTAAAAGTGTAAAAAGCTAGTGTTACTCTGAATTTTTCATATCACAAAAGTAGTATTATCTAAAAAGTACACTTTTCTCAGTTTGGCACGGAATAGTGAACACACTATGTAAGCAAGAATAATACAAATGCAGGTAAGTAATAATTTTATTAATAGAGAACAATAAAGTAGAGTGCCGGGGAGGTTTAAGAGATTGTTTTACATTAAATTAAATTAATGTTTAAAATAAATGAAAACTAAGTAAATCAAGAAAAGGCTTTCCCTCAAAGACACTTTTTAAGAGCACACTTTAAGAAGGTCACTGACTTAGTTGACCTGATTTCCTCAGGCAGATCAGGCCTTGAGGCCCTGACTACAAATGCTTTCTCCTTTATTTTTCAGTCAGGCCCCTGGAACAAACAAGTCCTCTGCCCTTAGATCTCTAAATTTATAATACTCTGCACAGTACTAACAGGTCAAAATTGTTAATAAAAGAGAGGCTAAGAAGGGTCCTAAAAGTAAGTAAAATTACTAAGAGCTTGTGCAAGTGCAGCGAAAAAACAGGAAAGATATGATCACACCGCTCAGTTCTGGATAGAAATGTGGCAGGTGAGTTCTGCATGGCCTGGAGTTTGGTTCAGGTAAACAAGCAGTTGCATTATTTCAGTACGAGAGTTTGTAAAATAAGTCTTTAAATATGAAGTTTGATCGCTCTAGTTTCCCCCTGTTTGTAGAATTTATGATACAGTGCCTTTCTTCTATCTCCCTGCAGGTGATTTTTAACCATTATTTCAAATAAATGTGATGTGGCCATTGGTGTGCATTTATGTCCACTCAAGCCAACAATGCCAACAATGCGTGTTTAATAGATGGTTGCAACATGAAAACGTTATCATGGCAAACGACACTAATTAGCACATAGTTGCACATTCACTGTACATCTCTGCCTTCCAACACTCCTTCCCTTCTCGACTCTCCCCACTCCCTGTCAGTGGAAGGGGCCTTTACACCCCCATTTCATCGCCAGATCTGTAATTAAAACGCTGTAATCTAGGTGGATCGTCTCTATTTTTAAAAGCCCCCTCCCTCACCCCCCCACCCGCCATTGTGTGGGTAAAGTGACACAAAAGGAAGCATCAAGCTGTGAAAGAGAAGGAGGAGGAGGAGGGAGGAGGGAGATAGGCGCACAGCAGCAGGTGATGTCCAAAATAGTGAGAGATGAGAAAACTAATAAACTATGTTTAGTTAGCAGAACACCCTGAAGAAATTTTTTATTGCCCCAAAACTTCAATTAACTACTGTACTCCGAATGACCAAATTTTAAGAGAAACAAAAGAGAGAGGTGTGTGCAAATACTGGCAATGATTGTAATTCATCTCAGTTTTATTATATTTTAATGAAACCGTCAGCGGCATAAAGGGATGAGCAATACCTTGATATTATCTTGTTGAAATTGTGTTATTGCTAACGATGTCAAAATGTAATGATCACGAGGAAGCTGTCAGTGGCGGGGATGTCTTGTGGCGTGATGAGGAATCAAAGGACACAGAAGCAGGCTGAAAATTAACAAATGGTAAGCCTTTATTGGCCAGTGCCAAAGTGCAAAAACATGCAGGTAACACAGAGCACCAGCACAGAACTGCAGCAGACAGGAGAATGACATACAACAGCTGGTTTAACATAGGAAAACGACACTGTACATTGATTGCACACAACCAGTCAAACACAGTTGCCGCTAATGAGGGTTTGACTCTGAGACGTGAGGACTGACAATAAATATGACGACAGAGACAGGAGAATGGGAAATGCAGGAGAAACTAAAAACATGGAGAAACACAATAAAAACAGCCAGTATAACTGGGACCGTGATGGGAACAGTGACTTGTAAATAAATTGCCAGTTCAGGTTGCTTTATTTGTACACAGTAGATCTGGTCTGCAGCAGGTGAGTCATCCATTCCCACATGCACATTTTTCAAAACAAACATGGAGAGCAGAAAACAGATAGTGAATCATTTTTTTTCCCCAACTTTTTTTCCCTTAAATTACAAATTAGTTTGTTACAAGAATGATTGTACTGCTTGTTGTAATTAAACCTGTTTAGAGCAGCTGCATCTGCTTTTTTCCTGCTCTGAAGGCACATTCATGTATAGTACGTGCAGAAGGGCAGCCAGTGCTCAATGCTGGGAATGCTGACAATGTCATCAAAAGTATCGATTAATGCTATTTACTACTAAAAGTTCAGAGAAATTCTCCCATCTTTACCTTAAGAAAGGTGCCAGGCTTAGTATTCTGCTGATCTACTCCATTTGCTCTTTAGAGATACTCTTCTGCATGCCTTGGTTGTTACAAGTGGTTATTTGAGATACTGATGCTTTCCTATCAGCTCGAAGCAGCCTGGCCATTCTCCTCTGACAATAACAAGGCATTTTCACCCAGAGAACCGCCGCTCACAAGATATTTTCTCTTTTTCAGACTACTGGGAAAAGCCCAGTAGATCAGCAGTTTCTGAAAAGCTCAGCCCAGCTTGTCTGACACCAAAAACCATGTTCAAAGTCAGTTAAATCACCTTTCTTCCCTATTATGATGCTCGGCTTGAATTTCAGCAGGGCATCTTGACCATGTCTACGTGCCTAAAAGTACTGATTTGGTGCCGTGTGATTAACTGATTGGCATTAACAAGCAGTTTAACAGGTGTACCTAAAAATGTGGCACGAGAGTGTATGTCAAATATGAATCGGGCCCTGCAGCTTTCTGACAGTATAATTCCCTATAGGCTCTGGGCTGCTGAGATATGTTTAAATAATTTGCACCGCTCAGTAATATTTAATCATGTTCATGCGCTCACACTCACACACTCACAGCAATGGTCATCAGTGTTTGTTAAAGGGTTAGCTCATTCTATTAGTAATCATTTATTCATACCCCTGGGGTGGTTGGAGAAGGCCATGCATGGAGACACCCAGCGGTTCTCTCTGCTTCAAAGCTAACAGCATTAACCGTATTAGTTGGATGCTCCGCTGAACGCATTAAAAACAAATAGTGTGGAATCACTGCTGCTTAGAACTTATTGCATTTGTTTTGTTTGTTTCTTTATTATCCCATTAGTGCGCTGGTGTTCACTGGAGTTGTTGCCCTCGTAACAGAAAGATGATTTGAAGTTAAAGTGCTGATCATTAGTCTATAAGTCTGACTCACTTTCACCCCTCCTCTTACACACACACGCACACACACACACATGCACACACCCCTCTTTTGCCCCTCACCCCCTGCGGCATCAGCTCAAGAACATGGCCATTACCTTCCCCGGTTCCTATGGCAACACCACCCTGCAGCCCTTATGTGGAGGTAGTAGTAGTCCGTGCGTGTGCGCGAGCATGTGTATGTGTGTCTGTTCACAGTCACGTGTTGCTGTAGGTGTGTGAGCATGTTCGTGGTGGGCTAAGGCTTGTTTAGGTGATGTCATCAAAGAGTATGGTCAGTTTTATTAAGGTTTAATTTCTCTCTGCCACTGATAAACGTTAGCTTAAAAAAACAACATATTTTAAGTTTTAGGAAACAGATGCTCATGTCTTACAGTCCATTTGTACTCATATTTGTAGGATTGCAATTCTTTCTGATTGACCCCTCATGCTGCAGGTCATGTGCAAATCCCCGACAGGGTGACTGGACTTATAAAGGCTTTGCGCTTTTTCAGTCGAAGCCGTCGGAGGTCACCTTGGAAAGTTTGACACCTTCTCACGAGCATTGATCTGCGATGCTGAATAAGAAAAAGAGATGATATCTAGATGACACGAGCACAAGAGTGACACACTGGAGCTGAAACAGAGTGAAGGACAAGGCAGAGAGGGTGAATGCTATTCTCTCTTTGGTGGTCCACTGTCTGGTAGAAAGAAAGGTGGAAGAAAAAAAGCCAGAAAAGCAATGTGAGATAAGGCTTTGAATATATCTCCTCAGACTCTTCTTTTTTTTCTTTTCTCTCTAAGGAGCAGGACTGACTGACAGACACTCCCCGTCACCACTACCACCTCCTCCTCTCCTGGCTGTGGGTAAGCTTTGTACAGTGCCTACCACCACCTTGAGCTAATTAACACATCTCTATGTGCACTCTGAGTTTATTAATACGGAATAAACTAGTTCACCACAGACACCAATTATCTTTCATTTGGCAATTTAAGTGGTTGGGGGAGGTGTGTCATAGGCGATGGGAAGGGTTTTAATGGTCATGCGGTACAATGGATTTGCAGTGGAAATCAATAGGATGAAGCGCCCACTGTCCCCATGAGAGGACAGTCATTAGAGAAAAGCGTACTAAGAGCATTTGCCTTAGACAGAATGAGCTCCCATTCTGTTGGATGTTTACTTTTGTTTATTGTGGGCTTGATTAGTCCCATGATGATCTTCTCCATCTGAGGCAGCCAAGCTGGTGTCTTTGTGCCTCGGCTCCCTCCCTCTTCAGTGCTCCTCTCTGAATGCGGACTTAATCAGACACAACCTGTGCCAAGCTGCCTTCTTCTGTTTTGATCGGATCTCCCCTGTGCAGAGCTGTCTCCTTGCTCTGACTGTGTCAGTGCGTGTACCCAGATGCAGAATTTGACCCAAATGTGATCCTCTGTTAAACACAGAAACAGAGATGAAAGATTGCTTAGTCCAACGTATGACTCGCCATCCCTCATGAGAATTAGATTTAACCCCACTGCTGGCCTGCACAGGCAGCGAGCCCTAACTGTGCTATGCTTCATTTAAAAGTTTCCTTAGGGTTAGAGGTTCATTAGGTGATTCAATTTAGAATGGTTTATGGTCTTCTCAATAAGAGATTAGGACCAGGGGGAAAGGAGCACGTCTCCATACCAGGGAGTTTCTGAATGATGTAAAATTCAGCCTCTTTTACTCTCAGTGCTTAAAAGCTGCATTGCAGAATCAATGCTGTAGCACCTTCCCCCCCACACACACACACACCCACACCCACACACGCCCTGCTAAAGATCACACTATCACTATGTTTGTTTCATTTTATTGAAAACATCTGTTCCTTCTGAATATGATTAAGCTCTTTACACAAAACAGCCCATGTGAGAGCTAAACCTGTGAATACTAAGTATTAATTTGCATTTTGTTTGTAATGACTCACGCTAAATGGACTGAGAATTGAATTTAGTAGTCCCACCTTTTAAAAGTGTAAAAACCACTTTGAAGTAAGTATTTCTATTAATATGCTGCTTTCAAAAGCACACAAAATAAGTGCCTGCATAGGTTAAGAAGAGAATAAGAAGGAGGATAATTAATTTCTTTTAACTATAAAGCTTTTATCGTTCTCTATTTTCACTCGCAAGTTACATTCCCTTTTATGCCCCATGGCCACATTTTCAATTGACTGATTCTTGAATTTAATTTTGTCACCTAGTTGTTGTTCTCTATTATTTCCTAATTTATTCCATTATTACATGACAGCATGTTTTTCTGGTTTTTTTTAATGAAAATAATGGCACTGTCACGTTCTAGAGAGAGATTTTTTTTCCCCTTAAAGTACAGACAGATAAAAGCCATCAGGGGAGGAGGGGACCAACCTGCTGGAGTGAGAACACACTGACACACTGACAGGTGAATTTCAGGACTGGACAAGTACAAAAAAACAGTGAACCATCGCATCTGCCAAAAACTGAAAAAAAAATGCCTTGGGCTTATATCTGACAGAACAGTGTTATCGGTTAAATTACGCTCACATTCAAGCTGAGAATATGCCACCATAGGAACATATTTGCAAGTGTGAAACACTGTAGGTGTATCAGTTTGTGGAAGTCTGAAACACATTAATTGTGTGTGTGTGTGTGTGTGTGTGTGCGTGTGTGTGTGTGTGTGTGTGTGTGTGTGCGTGTGTGTGTGTGTGTGTGTGTGTGTGTGTGAAATTTGTTGTGGGTGCT
>VUQK01029951.1:37720-53780 GCA_015106715.1 Bujurquina vittata
CGAAACGACTTTTCATGCTCAAAACGGAGGGCGTAAAAATCCCCCTGGCTTTGGGGAGAACCCCCCCCCCCCCCCAGTCTTTAACTTCTATGGGTTATTATATTTTTGACATCAGGTGAGAGTAATGATAATACATAAGACAATATGGCAGTCAGCCATGCATGGTGATGCTGGTTAGTTCAGCAAGCTGCCATTTTACTGCTGTCTGACAGAAAGAAGCTAATTAACTATGCATATTAATTAAAAAACCTGAGATCTATAACAGGTGATTGACAACCGGGGGAGGGGGTGGGGGTGTTTATTAAAGGGTATCAAGTTTTTTTTTCCAATACTGGCTGTGGGTTTTGTGTAAGTTTATATTAACACACCCTCTTTGAAACAATATCATTAGACTAAAGATTGTGATTCTTCGATAAGTGTTGATCATGGTGGCGCAGCAGCAGCAGCTCTAAACGAAGACGGTTTAAATCCACACAGGCGAATTGCTCAGACACTCTGACATCAAATGGCCTTCTGCAACGATGGCAAAGAAGAGGGAAGGTCTGAAAGTCCCTGCCAGTGATTTCACCTAAATAATGATGCCTTTTACATGCTGCTTGTTTGTCCTTCACAGGGCAATTATTTGAACAATGTGTGTATATTCTTTTGAAGAGGGCTGTGACATATTGTGCCCTGGATAATGACTAGAAATGCATTAAGACTAAAGTGAGGCTTCTAATGAAGATGGTTGACGAGGTCTGAAGGCCTTCTCTTTCTCTTTATACGGAACTCTTTCTCTTTATGAAAAGCAAAATCCTTGCCCTCCCTAAATTATCAAATTGTCCTTCGACCTCAGCATATCGCAAAGTTTCTCATCTTTCTATCAAAGACGCTTTCGAGCGCACTAAATGCTGCCTTTGCTTAAGTGCCATATTTGATTTAAAAGTCCTTTCTTCTAAAACTTAATGGATGACAGAAGTGGAAAGTGGTTGGAAACAATCGTATGCTAATGTCTGCCTCATGCTAAGGCTGTAGTATGTGTGCCACCCTCAGCGTAAGAAAAAGGCAACAGAGAAAACAGTTGCAAACACTGCACGTATCACCCACTAGAAATTCGTCATCAGGCCGTTTTTTTTAAAAACAATATTTTCTTTTAATCACATTTTGGCATTGCCAACATTTTTTGATGCCACAGTGTGTACAGTTATCATTTTCTCAGGTGCTACAACACTAATTCTTAAAGGCATACTTTCTTAAACATACTGTAAAATAGGCTACTTTGTTGTTTGACATATCATAATGAAATACATACTGACTGTCCAGAAACGGACACAGCGTCAACATTTACGTTAGCTGCCTAAAAGCCACCAGGTCTGAAATCTTCAAGGAAGATGAAGATTTGTGTGCACGGCAAAAACAGAAAGAGGAAAGCATCTTTGTTTTCCAGCAGCCCCCATGTATCTGGAAAAATAATAATAAATAAATAAAGAAAATGAAATCTTGTTATCGGGAGGAGGCGAAGAAGGCAAAAATTTAAATGAGAGTGAACTTGGGGCCGGCATTCACTTGACAGAGAGCGCTCCAGGACTTGCAGAATTCAGCTGACATAATTTGTCCTAGATCAGTAAATTACAAAATCTGCCGGTAACTAAAAACTGTCTGGTCTTTGTGACAGTGGCGCTGGGGAAGGGCTCGGGGAAATGGGTAGTGGTTGAGAGGTCTGCTGTCTTTTGTAATTTTAAGGTTGCACACATTACAAACGATTTAACAAACTGGCATCAACACATAAAAAAACTAAGTTGAAGGATAATAATTAAATAAAATAATTTATTTAAGTATTATAGATAAATGATGCCTTACTATTAGTTTAATAAGGAGTGATCATTTGAAAAAACTGAACATGAATCATTGAAATGCAGAGTTTGAGAAATAAACGACTTGGCGATTAGACTCCGATGAAGCTGCACAGCGGAGAGGAGGTACGTCTGGACGCTGGTGGTGGCAAAGAGGCAGGTGGAGACTCGGATGGGGATCTGCATCTGGTCAGGATGAGGTGGAGATGGGGGTTGGAGGCAAGTCGTGTGAATTAGAGTCTGAAAGGGTGCGCTGGATTTTAAAGCACACGCAGCAGAAGGTGACTGGCTGTCAGAAGGTGGGCATGAATATTATTGGACCAGAGTGACAACAACAGAAAAGTCTGACACTGTGGGAAAGCGGAAGTGGTTAACAGCTCGAACCCCCGAGGCAGATGAATACAGATCTTCCTTATTGAACTTACTCACAAGCTTTATTCTGTTGTGTGTTAGTCATGCCATTAAAACACAAGCTGCTCCGCCAGTTTTTCTGACACGACGCACAGAGCCGTCAAAAGTGTTTTTTAAATGTCAAATCAGCAAAGGTGTTTAATTTAGCTGGCAAGAACAAAGGAAACTGCTGATCCGATTAATCAAAAGCATGCCCAAGAAAGCCCAAAATATGGCATGCTGCATGGATGTTACAAAGAGATTTAGTATTTTAATATATTAAAAGATATAGTTAAATATGTTGGGCTATGGTTGCAATTAGGATAAGTCTCCAAAATCATTTCAGTTATTGTGATGACTGTGACCCCCCTCCTCCTTATGATTATAGTCCAACAGTTTTTGACTGAACCTTGGAAAGGGCCTGAAACTGAGGTGTGAGTACAGTGGAGTTGTCATCTCTGGAGATCAAGGTTTTTCAGGTATAAAATACCTGAGGCTGCGCTTAAAAATACATGGAATTAAAGTTGCCACTTTGAGCTGACTTGCCCCCGCAAAAGCAGAGCTCAGTTTGTAAATCAAGATGATAATTTAACCATAACATGATAATTGTGGGATAGTGAGATGAAACAGGAGCAGATTTAAGCTGATCCCAGGCTTAATCACAGACAGTAAAAGACAGATGAAAACACCCACATGGGATCACCTTTAAATTTCTGCTGAAGATAAATGCAGTGTACTCCGCATGTTACCTGTGTATAGTATATACGCATACTGCAAATGCTCTAAGTGTTTGGCTCACAGACAAAGTCATGACCTAATTATGGGTTTCACAGGACAGACCAAAAAAAAAAAAAAAAAAATTTCCTTCTCTCATCTTCTCACACACTCACAAGTATGCATCATACAAACTACAACGTCCACAGCAGTGTACACACCCAGTGTACTTAGCCCAGAGAGATTCTGGCACGGATACAATAACCAAAAGGCAAGTCATATCAGCAACGCAAACTGTCCCTCAGGTCAAAAGTGATCAACATCAGTGAAATACCGCAGTGAGATACAAACAGAAGAGCAGTTAGATTCACTGGAATGAGACACCCTGCTCAATCATCGTTATGAAACGGTTATAAACAAGCATTTGAAAATAATGTTGATTTATGCCGTCTGCCTTTTAATAGCTGTTAGAGTCAAGCTGGAATTTCATGTTGCGTCCGTATCCGTCCTCCCATTGAGGGCCTCGTGAAGCCAGGAGGGGAAAAAAATACACGTTTAGAAGTGAAGAAAGTAAAGAAAACTGCTATGTGAGCACAGCACAATAGTAGTAGCAGTCTTGTGCGAGCCCTGCACAGGTTGTCTCCCATACCAGAGGAAGGAATTTCTAAAGAACATGGTCAAGTCTGAACCCCTTTTGTCACATGGCAATTCACTCCTTTTCTGCCTGCCGTCAAAGAGGAGATTAAGTTGTCAAAATGCATGTCCTGGTCCAGACTGGTCTGTTGAGTGGATATTCACTAGTCTGATCTCTGCCACTGCTAATAGTCAGAGCTCAAAGGGGAGCAGGGAGAACAGGGGAGGGAGAGGGGTAAGAAGGCTTTAGGATCACTTTACCTGGATTCGGCAGTGTGGCGCTGGTGGATTAGTGCCCGGGGCTTCATGGCACGCTAGTCTGCAAACACCCTGTAACACTCTATGACAGGTAAAAAAAAAAAAAAGTACACACACACACACACACACACATGCGCGCGCTCATTTAGAGCACAAGCACAGCCATCTGACACAGTTAATAGCTCATTTTGCTCTTAAGGTCAAACATACCAACATCCTGAAACAACAACAACAAAAAAAGGCCCAGCAATCTCTAAAGCTTCACACTAACTCTCAGGCTCACACAGCATCATCCAAGATAAAACAACTACTCTTAATTTCAGTGGCTTATAAAACTTATTTCTGGCTTTGGTACAGTTGGGATGCCTCACATAAACTTTCTTCGACATCCTAGAAGCTCTGAGAAGTCTGTTCCTGGTCTGATACCACTGTGTAAGGTCACTCACTCATCCAGAACTGCAAAACCATAACCCATAAAGGAGAAAATACAGGTTGTTCTTGGCAGGGAGGAGAGAAACCCGCCACAGCTCCATCCCTCTCTGCCGCCTCTGCCTGCTCTCCCCCCAGTCACTACCTGATGACTTCTCCATCCGTTTTAATTGGTAATTATTTTGCGGGGTTTAATGCCTTTATTCAGACTGTCAGTGTGGAGTCAGGAGAGGAGGATTAGGTGCCCCAGGGGGACGAGACACTGGCACGGCCAGGACAGCTCATTTTTACACGGGCAGGGGAGGAGGACAGCTCATCTTTGATCCGGTTGGGGCTTCGCAGGCCAGAGGGGTGACAGCTGCACTTTCTTTAGCCCACATTTGAATTTGAATTCTATCTTAGGATGCAGCGCGCCGCGGACTTGGCAGGGCAGTGGGGTAATCTGCTCGGCACAAACGCCCGGGCCTTTTCTTCCTGTGTGCCCTCGCAGAGATTGGAGTAATTAAAGTTAAATGGAATGCATTAAAAACTCACTTGTGCCGAGGCTGTGGCGGCCGTGCCAACAGTGAATGGGCTGGGGCTGTCCTTTTACGCTGCTCTAATCCTGCAGAATATATGTGTGCCCCGTGACTTTGATGCTACGCTACCAAAGCATCGGAAACGGCTACCAGTGGAGCTACAACTGACTGCTGGCTTTCACCTCTGAAGAACATCTTGGAAAGCAAATTCAGCTGGATTCTGACATTGGCAGGAGGTTGGATGGAATCAGCTCAGGGAGGCTATTAGCACTTTCCAGACATGTCACTTTCAAATTGCTATGCTTTGATGTATGGTCTATTTAAATACCCACACGCTGCCTTTCTCCTGACCTGTGGTAATATTTAGAGTGAATCCTGACTAGCTGTCCATAAGAAGCACATAAAGCACTTGTGCTGTCAGTTGTTTCAGAAAAGGTTGGCCTGTACATGCAGAACAGCTTTCCATGCCAAAAAAATTGCCGCCTCACACATACAACTTTGTTGAAGAGATGGGCACTCCCAGCCATTTTAATATGGGCAGTAATTGGGTGGCAAACGACAAACAAGCCACAGTGAGCCAGACCTGCTCTTCCAGGTAGATGTCAAAAGACTTGAGGCATCAGACACTAAGATAATTGTTGCCGCCTTTCATTTAGGAGGAATGTGGACAGAGACAAAGGGGGGAGGCAACAAAACTATCATCATCATCTTTTCCCGGCTTTGTGTGGGATCCTTGAGCCCTTTTAACGGTAGAAGACAGGACAGAGAGAAGCATAGGGGTGTGGGAGGAGGGGGAATTGGGAGAGAGGTGTTTCTGGGAAAAAGAATATGTAGAAGGAAGCGATTGGTAAAGAGAACGAAAGACAAAGATGCCAATCGATTCGGGGGGAGAAAATTCTTGCACACTTACTTGTTAATTTTGTGGTTAACTGTCAGAAGCATCGAAAGTTAATGAACAGACACATGAATCAACAAGTCAGCCGTTCAGTCGGTGACTGGTCTAACTAACGCTGTAGACCACACAAAGAGCTCCCTGGCCAGGAAAAAAAAATCAAAAGAATGGATTGTACCAGCAAACATTCATTACATGCGTGTCTCCTAGGTTTCACAAAAAAAAAAAAATCCTGAACCCAAAAGCATTCACCAGTTTGTCTGATAACACTGCATGCTACATCAAATATTTCCTGTCAAGCCCATGAAAGGGACCAAGGCTATGAACGTGATGGCTACCTAGTTTGACATTAATATTTGACATTTCATGTAAGATCATTACTTTTTTGATGCCACACAATAGTTTGTCCAAAACATGCCAAACATGGCAAACCAAAACTTACTGAGAGCCAAATTTTGTGTGTTGGGAATTCTTGGAAGGGCAAAAATTCGAAATGACACTGTCATCCTCGGTTTCCAGAACTTCCAAATTTGAATGGCCTTTACCTCACCACAAGCTTTTATGACATCCTGCCTGGCTACATTAAACATGTGCCTGCTCCTTTTCTGCTATTCCTATTTACTGTAGCCACGGATGAAATGCCACCACTGGTTAAGGTATCAACGCTGCTTCTATGATAAAATTTGGGTGGGATAAAAAATGTGACAGTTGGAGTGCATGTAGGAAACCGCAGTTTGTTTCATTTCCTTTCACTGTCTGTAATGACAATATTTCCTTGCCATAAGAAAACATATTTAAGTCAGGACCACTGCAGTCAAAATAAGGTTAATATCTCCATCCGAAGTAATTCATATTTGCCAGCATAACTCCGTGGGACTTACATGGAAAGTTGGAGACCCACAGCGCAGAGGAGGCATTAACGACAATAGACATTAAATCAGACACAGCATGAGAGGACGAGATGAAGTGGACGTGGGTTGCAAAGTGGCTTGTGCAACCACTGTGGATAGGTGGATAGGCTAAAGCAGCCTAAATAACAAGTCCTATATGAGACAGCCAACTGGATGCATAGAAGGCAATCAGCCAAGCCATTAGTTAGTGAACTGGCACAGAAATCAGTTAATCTGCTGGGAATGCAGCTGATCTGCCGGAACAAACACTGAGCTCAATTTTTTTGCATAACCTAAAGTTTTTTTTGTTTTTTATTTTTTGGACCACTGAAGCTGATCAAATTACATGTGTTACCTAAAAAGAAGAAACAGAAGAAGAAAAATCAATTTAGAAACAAGCAATAAAAACAAACAGCGGTATAAGTTTAAATCAATCCATCGAGTTCACTGGGTCATCTTGTATTGTGACATGAAAGTCCAATTTTCACCACAGGTAATAATCAAGCTGTTGGCAAAATGTTGCACAGTGACAATATTTTTCACTTTTCTTCTCCTTCTTTATTAATATTTTTGACAAGCAAATAAAGGAACGTGCTGTTCTGCCTTGCACCACTCTTAAAGTTGATTTCAAACAGCTATAATATCTAATACGAGGCTAATGTGTCAGGCCAGACTTATCCTTGATTGAGTGCAGAGACTGCCTAGCAACCTAACTCTAACAAACCTCGAGGAAGTCCCTGGATTCATTCATGCAAACCTGCGATTAGTGGACAAACCACTCTACCACCTGAGCCGCCACTGCCCTCGGGTGTTCTTGTAGTTTGTTGTGTGTGAAGGAGATTTCAAAATCAATTTGTATATGTGTTTAAATTCTAATATGTTTAAAAACTAGAAGCTAAAAATTCAGCAATGCTCATTAAACATTTACTGAGATTATTGGCTGACTGAAATACATTTTCTTTGTCTCCACTATTGATGTAAACTTAACCCTTGCAGTGATAAATCAGTCTTTGATCATCACGAGGAAGTGATCGAATTTGTTTAAAATGCACAATTTATCTCATTTCCATTGGAGAACTTACATGCTATTTTAAATTGAGTCTGCCTCCTTTTCTTCTTGCCTGGTATATATATATTTATTTATTTTTTCCTTTTTATATCAAGAACCTAAATTGGATTTTCGAAGACAGCTGATCTGACAAAGTGTTCGGGCAGATTAGATGAAAGACCAGTAAAGAACGGTGATCCAGACATGATGAACCCACAAACCAGACAGGTAGACAGACTGACAGACGATAACAGAGAACGAGGCAAATGCACAGCGCAAACAGACAGCCATCTCTACCATGTCCTACCTCATTGTGCATATGCACATACCCATGGATTTGAACATTGCAGGTTACAATCAAATACCTCTGCGATGCATACATCCACTCTTTAATGGCAAAATCGGGCTAGAGTGCCATCATTACAATCACACCACT
Organism: Bujurquina vittata; assembly: GCA_015106715.1. Taxonomy (NCBI): domain Eukaryota; kingdom Metazoa; phylum Chordata; class Actinopteri; order Cichliformes; family Cichlidae; genus Bujurquina; species Bujurquina vittata. Next base: position 45,761 of record VUQK01029951.1, read on the forward strand.
ATTGTCTGTAATAAACAGGCGAGCTTGCAGTGCTTCGGAGGAGGGATTCAAGTGCCTGTTCACTTAAAAGTGAAAAGAATGCCTGAATAACTAATTAAAAAGAATCTGAATACCAGTGTAAGACCTTGGTTTATACTTCTGTGGATTTGATTAGTGGTGATTTTTATATTCGCTGACAGACGCTTGATGTTGGTGAGATAAGGGGGAAAAAAGCCAAAGCTTTTGGCTGAGAAGCCCTATTATTCATGGGCAGAAGTTGAGTGTGTATTTCCATTAGATGTGTGAAGGCCTCTAAGGTCTAAGAATGCACTTTAATAGATACCTGTCAAATGTAATTAACTATGTTTTTCCTATATCATACACTTTCCCATCGCCTCCAGCCAGAGGCTCCACGGTGTGTTTGTGTGTGTGCATGTACGAGTACACATGCATATGTGTGTCTGTGTGTGAGAGAGACAAGAGTCTGTCTCAGCGCCTTTTGCCACCCAGCGATTGGAGACAGTTTTAATTGCAGCATGACAACCACAAGAAAGGACCAGAAGCCCCATAAAAGCCAAAGCAAGCTGGCAGCCGTCCCACAGAAGAAAGCTAGCCATGCCATAATTACAGGTAAAAAGACCTCTAGCACTGTAGCTCAGCACCATGTTTATTTGACACCAATCATGCAACTATGCAGGTATCCCAACAATAATGTTCTCTGTCCCGACAGGACTGAGGTGCCTCAGAGAAAGACTTGGACATCGCCGGCAATCAAGGAATGTCTTGTGGCTTGGAGGCTGAGCCCTCGTCAGAACATGAAAGCGAACAGAGAGACCTTGATTTTAAAGAGCTCGGATGAATTCGCCAGCACAAGTCAGTCAGATAGGAGACTCACATGGCATCAATAATTCATTTTACAAGGCTCACTTCTGCCTCCGGTGAGCAGGTCGATTTAAGTGTTTTGATGTCCTTGTCCAAGGGTGAAATTGGCTACATTAAAGACACATTAGCAAAGTCAGTGACACTTCCAGGTAAAGAGGGACTTTATTCTTTCCTTGATTACAGCAGGAGTGATCCCCTATACATTTTGTAGTAAGAAGGCTGAAGTACATCGCCTTCTTTTCTCTGCAGTCACAGAGAATTGGGTTTTGTCAAGCAAACAGATGTTTGGCAGCATGCATTTTTGGCCTACCTGCAGGAGGACCAGGATCACAGCTCAAAATGATAAGGGGGGAACTCCCAGGTGATCCATGCTACACATTATAAAGAACTAGGTTGGTGTTAACCAGGGAGCCCCGCCTTTAGCGCGCACTCGAAAAAGATTTCAGCTGTGCTCACCTCTTTCCATTCAAACCCCAGTGTTAAGCAATCGCATTGGTATTCTGCCAGTGCCAATACATTTGCTGTGTAAATCACAAACACTTTAGAGACAGCATCGGTCTCTATTTGGAAATCCAGACCCCAGCACATAAATCTCACCTCTGTAAGTACTTAACGAGAGCACAATGTGTGTTTTATGTGTTCTTTATGAGCGTGGAAAGGCCACATCTTGAATGACACTCACTTCCAGAGCTATTGGTGGGGGGAGGTTGGGTGTGTGTGTGTGTGTGTGTGGGGGGGGGTACAAAAACGTTTTACAAGCTCATTTTCTGTAACATATGCTCACTTTCCACTTACAATGAGTTTGCGTAAAAATACTCTGCAGCATGTTTCCTCTTGCTGCTCAGTAGAGTTATTCAATCACCGACTCTCTTATTTACTTGTATCCTGTTTGTGGTGATTTACTAGTTAGGTAATAACTGTCAAGGCTATTGGCTGCTAAAGTGGTGGACTGGGGCTCAACTGAAGGACAGTGTTAATCACAGTATTGACTTTCTGACAACGGTGCCACAGACTCTCGTCATTAAGGCTGGGCCACTCAAACAGCTGGCAAAAGAAGGGTCACATGACCCACAAGTTCAGACTGCTCTTGTTCTGGTATTCTTTAATCAGGTTCTTTGTTTTCTCTTCTTCTTCTTTTTTTTTTTAACAGGTTGGGTTTTGCTGAACCTTTAGAATGAGCCCCAACCAGAAATATATCGATGGCACTTTTTGGAATAGGAAGTTGATTTCATTTATACAATTCCTTTGTTCCCAGGGGAGTGTACCACTTTAAAACATGTGGTGTCCATCTGTCCATGTATTTTGCAAATATGTTTACTGTCAAACTGAATAGGTAAAGAGTAATTTGTAACCAGCGCTACAGTTGTTGATATGCAGTGATGATAATTCTGTGCAGTCGCACTCAGCACTCCACACATTGTTGTCTATAATAAATAAATGGTTACTGCCAATAGCCACAAAGGTCACAGCAACTGAAAGATACAACCAGTCCAACTTCTCCATCTTACTTTTTTCTTACATCCTGTTATATGTTATCCAGTGACAACTGCAGCAACAGGAGTGCGTCTGTGTGCTGTGTTTGACATATGCAGATATGCAGAGTACAGACAATGTTGAGGCCTTGGTTATTATGTTTGCTTCAAAGAACCACAAAGGTACAGTCATCCAGCTCTCATGCAGGGCCTCAAATACGGCTGTTCTGGCCGACAGCGAAGGAGGTGTCCTTTGGCATTGTTGTCTCGACAAACTGTTGGCGGCTATACACAGTATACATCTGAGTACATGACAAACAGAGACACACCCTAAATATATGAACTGTATATCCAAACATCCTCAGAGACATCTGAGATGTGCTGCTATGACTTACTTAAATGCACCCACTTTGCTGTTATTTTACAATATCCAACTATGCATTTTTGAGTATACACACACACACACACACACTTCTCTCTCATGACTATAAATTAGCATATCTAGAAAGTATTTCCTGGTAAGTAGAGCAATGGCAGCTCTCAGGAGAGACACAGACACAGATAGAAATTTGTATTGAGAAGACGAAACATCTAAGCAAAAAAAAGAACAAAACCTCAGTACACCATTACTTTAATGATTCATCATGTTCAAAGGAAACTTATTCATAATTCTACTGCAATAAACAAGGGAATGAAACGCTGGTGTAAAGTGCTTTTCATTTGGTGCTGGCATGCAGCACATGTTTGCTCTTCAGTCCTCCTTTTGTGCTGTTTTTCACCACAGTTTCTCCATCAAGTCTTATAGCCAGTGCACATTTACACTTTTTCCTCCCTACAGCTCAATACATTGTAGGTTAATGTTTGAAAGGCTACGAGCCCCGGGAGGTGTCAGCCTTGTTACCTTAGAGTGCATCAACTTGACCCAGGGGGCTTTCCCAGTCTTTACATAACCTGTGACCTCTTGCTGCTTTGGACACGCCCTCTGAGTGCTGTTCACGCTCCAGATTCTTTCGTGGGTTTTAGGGTTCAAGTTCACTGTCAGCACAGCCTAGACATGTCGAGGCTATGCAGGACTCTTTTCTTTTTCTTTTTTTTTTTTTGCTTGCTGACAATTTAGTCTCCAAAGTTCGAACTGTAGGACTGTCATTCTTCTTCTTTGCCCTCTAAAAATGGCATTCATCACAAAGTCATCGCGAATGCATTATTTTAAAGGATTAGGTGAAAGGGGACATTTTGGCAGTATTTTTATATACTACAGGTTACCATACACGTGCTTTACTGATCCGATACACTCAAGTTTAAATTAGGGCTGTTGTGGCCCATGAGTTGTTTTGAAAAGACAAACTGTGATCAAAAAAGTTCAGGTTTGTGTTGATTTCAGGCATTAGAAGCACAGGTTTTGAAGCTAGTCTCACCATAAGCACTTTAGAGCGTTCAGTCATACCACATGATCTTCATTAGCAGTTAAAATGGTGTTCTTTCTGAGCACTTTAAAATTTTCTTATTCAAGATAGTGGGAAGAAAATAGCACGGACACAAATCTCTAAGGCAACAAAGACAATAAGTCCTTAAAGTTGTGATTTAGAGCTCCAGAACAACCACAGACTTTGTGGTGATATCAACAACATATCAGATGCGGAAGCTGTGCTGTTTGAGCTTACCTAATACCCCTGTAGCCTAATAAACACAGCATCAAGTGACACCACTGACACCAGTGAAACCAATGATACCATGTGCACAAACTGGGTTTGCTTCGGGATCCTTCCTCTCCTCTCCACGCCTCCTTCTGTTTAACGCCTGATTATTTAAGTGATAAGTGACTGTGATGGATGGCCTGAGCTTTGTGTAATTATTGTCCTGGTTATCATTGTCACTGCTGATAGCATACATCACGGTGTCCCAGCCCATTTTGCATGTGATAAATAACCATAGTCAGAAAAATACATTCAAATCATTTGTGAACAGACCCCTGGAATGTAAACACATGGGCAGGCTAATGGAGGGTCCTGGTAGGTACGAGAGGGAGTGCTGATGGTGTGAAAGCAGGACCACTGTGCCGTGTTTTCTAGATTGTATTGTTTTTACTGTCTCTTTGCTGTCGAATGCGAAATGAGCAAATCGACAAGACATCCACACGCGCTAGATTCCTATCACCTCAGAGCTTTTTCCTGCATGTCCTAGCTTATCCAAACAAAGCTTCTTTTAAAGAGAAGCCATTCAGTCATTTCATATACTTTGTCAGAGGTGATTAACTGATTCTAGAGGTCTATCACGCATCTATGATACCTGACAGCTGTTAGGTGATGTAATCTAAGAGGATGATTTATGGATTATGGCAATTAGTGCTCAAATAAAGGCTATTATTAGAGTTTATTTGCCTTTTAAAAACGACTGTGTGCAATCTAATGCCTTTTTGAAGAAGATTTACACAGTGCCTGTATGAATATAGTATCCAGTGCAAGATAAGAAGTGACTCGCGGAAGTTTGTGTTCAATCTGTAAAGATATCTAGATACTATTTTGTCTCTTAGTGTGTTTTAAAATATCTGTTAGGGCTGTGCCATATCAGTCTGCAGCAATAATGGTCCACATTTTTACGTGATATAAAAGTGCCATATCGTGATATCTTTGCTATAGCAACACCACGCGTTTATCATCCCTACCTTGCACAACAACGAGGCAGGCCCAGGCATGTCTGAGAGCAAGAGGTGTGCCAGCCTCCAATAGCCATTTAGCACCTAAAAAGGGAGCTACGTCACCAACCTCCAACAAAGCGCAGCACTTTGCAAAATATGCAGGAAAACGTTCCCGCTAAAGGTGGAAGCGAACATGTTTTACCACTTGAGGCAATACAGTAGTGGTGGGCGGATCAATCCAAATATCGATAATATCGATACCAACGTTGATATTGAAATTTATCAATACCAGTGTAATGAGATTGATATTTTAGCTTTTAACTAATTAATGATCCAAAGGTAAAAAAATCACAAAACACTTAAACATCTTGAAACTTCTTCATAGTTATTAAAAAGTATTGGCATCTGTACCAGTATCAGCGATACTGGCCCTGCATTACCTTGGTATCAGATCGATAACAAATTTTGCAGTATCGCACAAAACTAAAAAACAACCGGGCTACAAAGGAGGAGCTACTAGCAGCTGGTGCTGCACAACCCAAATGTAAACAAATGACTCAACCAAGCATCGCTAGCTCCACTCCACATGTCCGGAAGAGCAAACACGAGGATGGAATTATGTGAGTTACGTGATCCTTGAACTTAACATTTCCAGGAAAACTGCCCGGGATACTTTTGTGCAACGGTTGACTAACATTGTGTCACTGGATACAATTACGATGCTACTGCTGGCACCTTGTTTCAACAGATTCACACTTCAAATTAGGAATCAGTGACACACTTCCTAATTTGAAAAGAAGGATGAAAAATGCATTAAATTTACAAACACTTATAAATGCTGCTGCCTGCAAGCTGCAAGCATTAATAAAAAGTTTTGGGTTTTTTTCTATATCTTTGTAAGTATCATTATTGCAAATTTTCTTTACATATTGTGATGTAATTTTGAATCTAAATCTCCCACACCGACTGTCTACTATACCTCTGCATATATTTATTGATATTTATAAATTAGTAATGGAAGTTTTGATTTCCCACAGGTAAATGAACCCAGAAGAAGTCTTCCTTGCTCTCTTTTTTTTGTCTGGCTGCCCGTGTCGATCTGTCATTCTCTCCCAGACTAAAGAACCATGACCTCTGACCCTGAGGTAAATGGCTGACTGAGATGCTAATTGGCCATGTAACAATAAATCAGACTGTGATATATAGCCATTTTATATGTGAAAAAAAAAAACACAGAACACATTGTGGTCTAATTGGCATTGCCAGTTGTTACTCTGGTGCGCTCTCCTTTCATCCAGAAGGTATTCCTGTGAGCAGTCTAACAAAGCAGTCACATTCACTCTATTTTTAGCACTCCCTGGTTAAAGTTGTGATACTCCAAAGATTAGAGGTGGAGTTTGTGTTTTGCAGACTTTTCACTGGTTCTTAGCTGCACTCCAGTGTAGACTGATTACTCTGTGAATGACAAAAGCAGACGTTTTGGTAGCTTGCCGGTCTGCATTCAGGTGTGTGCGTTAACGCAATACCACGATCTTCCCAAGAGTGGATGTCCCAGCAAATTCACCCAAGGTTTAAAGTGTGCAATGCTCAGAGATACTGCAAAACTCCAAGAGCTACATCTCAGACTATAGATTCCTGTGAAAGTTTCCTCTCTTACATGACTGTGTATTGCCTTCTCACACTGTGCAGCAAACACAGCACACCTACGGCAAAAGAGCAGCAAGTTTTACAGTCATCCTGTCACTTAATTCTAGGTCCGTGCAGCTCATGAAGGAATCTGTCCTCCTACACTTGTGAAATGCCATCTGACAGCATCAGTTACAATCTGCTATGCAGATAAACTAATGGACGTTTAGGAGAGGTTTTACAATCATCTGGTTAAAAGACCTTTGAAACAATCCTCGGGGATCATTTAAAGAAAAGAAGTGACCAAGCAGCAGAACAAAAACAAAGAGAAAGGAAAGAAAAAAGAAGAAGAAAAACTCTGTTTCGTGCTTCCTGTTTGCTCCTGGAGTGGAGCGTCTTATAATGAAGTGAGTGCAATGTAGAACACGTAATTTAACAGTAAACATGTCTTAGTTTTATCCTTTAAACGATTCATCCATTTATGCATCAAATCTAATTGGGAGTTTTGAAAGCCATTAATCTCCAAAATGTCAACATTTAAATCAGTTTAATAATCCTTTTTGCTTTCACTTCAATAAACAGTTGGACTTACATAATTTCCTTGTGGAAATTGAAGCCGTGCTGCAGGGACACGTTTGATTAAGACTATATGTATGAAAACATAGAAATATACAGTACCAGCCAGTGTGTCCAAACTTTTGACTGCCACTGTGTATGTAATTAGGGTTGATGCATACAGTGAATAACTTTGTGTTTAAAATGCAGAAACACTTTTTGCTCAGCAGTGTTTCAGTATTAAATGACAAACATCGTTTCCTTAGATGCAAACATACAAAGTGACAAGACATGTGAAACTCTTTTCCAGGCTGGAGGTGTAATACTTTGTCAGCGCATAAAGGGGCTCGGACGGTGTGAATGCATTATTCTCTTGTTAAGATTTTATAACAAGATCAGGTTTCAGCGAAGGAATCACCGATTTTTGTTCCCTGTCTGCAGAAGAGACATGGAGCAATTTAAGGGCCCTGAAGGCAGATCAATCAATGCCGCTCTGTGGAAGTTGAACTGTTGGATAGGTCAGACAGGTCAGGGAGCACTGAGAGTTCACCGCTGACTGCCTAAAGCTGTCTTGCCGTCAAGTTGAACAGCAGGTCATTGTCACAGGGAGATAGAGGCAGTTATTGGCTGAGAACTTGCACATTTTTCTGGACTATTTTGAGTGAAAATCATATGTATACAGGTGCACACACCATAATGGATGTCCTGAAATGACAGCAGCTTGGATACATGAGCCATTAAGTACCCCATAAAGCACCTTCACACCTCTCCTCTCTCTTTCTCTCTTTATCCATCTCACTTTCTGCCCCCCTCCATCTGTTTCTTTCTGTTGCCCTGTCGTACTCTCTCACTCTCCCGTTTTCTTTTTTTT
>VUQK01029951.1:66742-78604 GCA_015106715.1 Bujurquina vittata
AATCATTTAGATGCTCACTGTCATTTATCATTTAGATGCAAACTTAAAATGGGCTTGTACATGTGCCTTGTCAAGCAGGGGGACCTTGCGGGCACTGCAGTGTGTTATCAATGGTGTTCTTGGTGACTGTGGTCCCAAATGCCTTCAGATCATTAACAAGCTCCTCCTGGGTAGTTTTGGGCTACCCAGGAGAATGATCCACCACCATTCTCATGATCATCCTCACCCAATGAGACAACATCTTGCATGGAGTTCCAGACCAAGTAATTTCCAAATAATCACACCAAGGGAATACACCTTTTTACCTTGGAGACTGGAGATTGCCGGGGTGTCGTTGGCCAGTTTCTAGGCCTGTGTGACTGAGGCATTAGGTGTTCAGCCCAACTAAACACCTAATGCCAAAGGGTCAAGTCATTTTCATCCCCAATCAGACCAGGAAACAAGTGGGCTCAAATCTGCCTCAGCTCGAGGATTCTTCCCTTCCCTTACAATTTTGACTTTGTTGGGCCACAGTCTACTTTTATTGCAACCAGACACACTGAGTATCAGTGAGCCACATGGGTTATATGGTGATGATGATCCACTTGATAGGCTTTGGATTTGACTCAAGTGAAATTTCATTTCCCATAAAAAAGAGAGAGAGAGAGAGAGAGAGAGAGAGAGAGAGAGAGATTAGTTGGGAAAGTAAATGCCAGTATGGGTAAAAAAAAATTCATATAAAGTTGGGTACCTACTTCAGAAGATCCCTACTCAATATTTTTAGCATCTAAATATTTGTTTGCCTCTTTAAACCGAATTTAAATAAAATAGGTTCACTTTATTTTCTAAAGACATTTGTAAAGGAAAATCCATGGCAGGAAATCCGCCCAAATCCTTGGAAAATCCAATAATATTTGCATAGAGCTTAAAACATGCAAAGTCTCTGCGTACGAATTAAGCTGGAAAGGAAAGCCCTGCTGGTTATGCATTAAAATGGATTGGAAGCAGGGTTTGACTCCTACAGGTAAAAGCCCCGGAGTGACTGATTCTGCACTTTGAGGAGACAAAAACCAGAGATGTCCCTTCACTGCTGTCCAACTCCCCACTGTGCTGCTGGATAATCTGTTTGGCGATGCTGCACACTTCTGCGGTGACCCTCTCCAGCTTTCACACCTACTTCTTGAATAGTACAAAGAAACACCACTGATGTACAGCACAAATGTAATGGACAGATTCCACTGAGATAGAAACGAGAAGAGATGAATGTGGTCACAATAGGCAATGAGAGCGTAAAGTTGAAGAGAGGAGAACATGGAGGGGTTTTCTTTAGTTGAGGTTCTTCCAAGGCCAGTGCTGATTACAGGGCAAGGCCTGACACAATGTGCCTGTGCGCTGTCAACTTGAGGAAAACAAACATGGAATTTATAGCACATTAAGAATTCAACAGGCAATCTATTCAAGCAATTAATGGCGTATGAAAATAAGCTCTGTTGGCATTGAAAGCACTGCAACATGAATGTAGGCCACGACTGTTGTGTGCTTTTGTTTTCTGCTGATTCGCCCTTGAGGATCACAGTTCCAGAGCTCGCACTCTTCACAAAGCCTCCCTGAAAGTTGTTGTGCCCCTCTTTCAAACAGCATATCTACAATTACAGTTCCTCCTCTGTTTGCCCACAAAGCGCAGTCAAGGTGATTTCGATTATACTAAACAATGTTTGACATTGACAAGATATTCAGGACATGATGTCTTGCGACATCTCAGAACTGAAACATCACGCCAATTTGACTAAGCTGTCATCTGACAGTTAAAATAAGCCCGTGGGGGGGGGGGTGTAAATACGCGCTGCAGATATTTTCTTAAAACAACTTAAATTACTGGACATTCAGCTCCCCTAATTAGCTTTAGTATGTTTCTCATTCTTATCTAATTACTGGTTTGGCAGAAATTCTGATCCTGCAGCTCACTGATGAGCTACAACCACAAGAATCCACAACATGCACACACACACACACACACACACACACACGCACACACACGCAAGCACGCACCCGCACGCACGCATGCACACACACACACACACACACACACACAAATAGGAACAGAGACTCGAACAGGCATTAGGCCTGAGGGTACCCATGTACTGTAAAGTAACCTCTGGCCTCACTATGTTTTCTTTGCACTGTACTGCTGTCACTCAGGAGCCATTGCTGCCATGAACGAGTGAGGCTGTGAAGTTGCTCTGTCTACGCTTTTGTGATGTCTGCTAAACAAGGCTTTACAGACTGTATATAAAAGATGGACACAGCCTTCGTAATGTCACTCACTGGTTAGTGAGATCCTATCTGGAAGACTTTATCTGAACATTTTGGCCCCGGCCACGGTGATGTTTTGAAGCCGTGAGTGAGGAGCTGAACTGACTGAAATACTTGACCTGAAGATCATAAAAAGGATCAGGTTGAGAGAGTTAAGAGATCAAGGATGGTGAAGGGTTGTTTCTGGTGAACTTGTGTAGAATGGACATATCCTTGTAAACAGAGGAGTCACTCTGTGTTGAGGGGGAAAAAATTACTTCCATCTTTTGTATACAGTCTATCCTTTATGGTATATGTTTATACATAATCAGCAGTATTTAGGGTCTTGCACTTATTCTAGCATACTGTCACTTTCACTGCTTTGGTCAACCCTTAGAAAAAAATCAACCTTTGAGATTCTAATAATTTGATCTAACAATATTGTTGACTCCACCATACCAATACAACTTATTAAATAAATCTGTCCTGTGGGTGTTTAAGCTGTGGTGTGACCAAGGCCAGTAAACAGTGGAAAGCCATAAGGTAAGCTGAGTTCTGAAGCTGTGCCCTGACCCATGAGAGGGATTAATGGTGAGGCTTTGACAGCTCAGGAGTCCCATAACAAGCACTTAAGACAGGAATCCTGCCTATGGTCCTAAGGGAGTGTGTGCGTGTGTGTGTGTGTGTGTGCGTGTGTGTGTGTGTGTGTGTGTGTGTGTGTGTGATTTAAAACCCCATCTTTTGCTTGAGGTATTTCTTCCGTTGATCATGGTAAGAAACAGCCATGATGGGTTTTGAAGGTTGCAGCTCCTTATATATATCCCATCAAGTGATTTCCAAGAAAAGGTTAATGTTGTGCACACAGTTAGCAGGCTGCAAGCTCCTATGCAGATGAAAAGTATGGAGAGTCTCTATCACCCCTTTGTATGGGTGGCCCATTAAAGAGAGCACATTTCGTTTTCCCATTGCCAGATCCACTGATTCACACATGATAATTCAAAAGATTCACACATGAATGACACAAAGTGATCATTTCAGCTCTTCACACATGCACAACATTAGTTTCACATGTTGTAGCCTCATAAAATGACTCTCAAGGAGAGCCTGGTAGAGATTAACACAGTATACATTATAGACCACTGATGCCTCCCTGACATGTGACCGAAATTAATCAGATTTAGATTCAAGTGATCAAAATGTAATTAATCATGTGAAGAGGGAAATGATCCTTGACGCGGCTCCAGCTGCGAGATGCCTCTGTTTGGTCCCGCGTGCCCCTCTTACAGGGGGTCCACCGGGGCTACATTAAGAGGCTTTGTGCCAATGTCACCTAAATTACAGTCACTTAACACAACAGATGTACTGAATGTCGAGCAAATGATGTGCTCGGGTTGGGGCGGCACATTCGCATGCATGGAATAAATTTTACCCAATGTATCAAACGTGTTTTTGTTGCATCCTCTCCCCCTCTCAGTAAATTTGCATGTCGCTATATACATATCATGCTCCACTAACCCACACTGTCTTGTATCTCCGTCTCCATACAACTCCATCGATGGCTCTTTTATTTGACGGCCTTTACAGTCTCCGATGCCGCTTCCGCATCGGTAAATTAAGCGTATTTATTTCAGTGCATCAGTTTGAGGAGATTTTCTCTGCACTTATAGACTCAGCAGTGGATACGCCAGACAAGCTTAGTTCAGAAGATTATTTCCTCTTTGTGTGTCAGACTCGTCAGCAGAGGCATAGGCAGATACAGGTATTCAGATGGGAGCCAGCGTGGACCCGTCCATTGTGCTCCTCTGCACACAGGAACAGAGAGTTCTGGCATTGCAGGTATAAAGGGGGACAAAAACCCAGGGTTGCAGGCACAAATTACATTCATCAAGTTTATCAATAGCAAGTTGAGATTTAAGCCAACAGGCTCCCTCTACAGCGCCTCCTCTCTCCATCCTCCATAAGTCTGGCTTTCAATGCCCAAATTAATTCTGCATACCCAGAGAAAAATGCTCTTCTCGCAATTATGCCTCGTTGGATGGATATGTTGTGAAACTAACACCGCTACTGCTACTACTCTGACAACAATCCCTGAACATGATCTCAATTCTGTTCATAAATACTAAAGCAATGCACTGATAGCGAAGCCCCTCTTTTTATATGATAGATAGAGAGAGGGAGAGAGAGAAAGAGATTATAGGCAGTTTAAAAGATGAAGCCCTTCAACAGTTTGTAATTGTACTTTCCTGGGAGAAAGAAAAAAGTAAGAGGAGATATATTCTGAAAAATCATAAGCCATTATGCTCCAAAAAGGGTTGGTGGGGCGGGGCGTATATCCGCATAAAGCAGTGCCGAGAACCTCCAGCAAATTACCCCGCAGGCCTGCGAGGAGGGGGAAATATCACTAATTGCCCTCCATTCTGTCAGGTCAATTGACTCTAATTGGAAAAATAATAAAAAGCATACTACCCCGGGAGCAGCAAGCTCTGAAAACGACAGGGTCCTTTTTGGGAAGAAAGCGAAGGGGGGGGAGAAAAAGCTCAAATTCCTCAGTGCAAATATGCCATCTGAAATCTATCTTTGCCACTGCCATTCCTCCCTCAAAGACAATTACAGTGTGCCTTCCTTCTGCCACTTGGCTGTAATTACAGGAAAAAGGGCATGGGTTACATACCGAGTGAGTATAATAAAATGACATGTGATTAGGCATTAATGTGCTTAATCTGGCTCTTTTTACACCTTAATGTGTGATCTTTAATAGCAATTGAGAGAAAGAGCGCAGACTCCTGTGAGGTGGGGGGTGCGGGGGCGGGGGGTGTTAGGTCTTCTGGTCAGCTGCTATTGAATTATCTCCCCGGAGAACTTGGTAATTTGGAGTCAAATGAGCATAGCAGGGAGTCCAGGCCACCTACAACAGTTCCAATATACAGTAAGAGAACAAGGAGGTATTGAATATGAGCTATGCCCCAGGTGTTGGCAGACAATGGGGAATAGAGCTAATCTACTATCTACATTACTAAATTATTGGAGATGAATGTCTCTGCTAATATAATCTCCCACCCCGGGGGGGGGTCTGATCCTAAGATTACGGGTCTGACTCAGTATTCATTGCAGTATTCAGCTCTTTGAGTCACTCAAAAGTTGTAATTTTATTTAAGCCTGGTGCTTACCACAAACCAGAGGAAAGTTCCCTAACGCCTCACTTAGCAAAAATATAAGCAGACTCACTGTATAGAGTGGTTTTTTAAAAAAAAATCTTCTCTTGCAAAACTGAATATCGGATGAGCTGAATCGTAATGGTCAATGTGCATTTGTCTGAGCATCTGTGGAATTTTTCTGCATTTGTCCAAAGAGCGACTATGAGAAATAAATGACTTTTAAAGCCGTCGAGTTCGGTGTGTGGTGTGCTTATTTTTTATGGCTTCAGTACTTAGGTGAGCAGCAGTATCACAAGTGACATTTCTGCTTCCTTTCTCCCATCCTTCAATTTACGTCTGACTTGAACTGAATTGACTTCAAATTTGACTTCAGTAAGTGAGTAGTTAAAATGGCCAAGATCTACTGAAACTTCTCTGACAGACAGTTTTTAGATTCATTTGGATTCAGGTGCTTGTTATTAATTCACCGGCATGTAAGGCTTCTGGATGACAAAGACATTCTCCGGTGAGACCCACTGGCACATCCCCCGCCAGCGACGTCTTGCCCCTAGAGACAAACTTAGGATAAAACAATGACAGGAGCCCCATAGCACACAAACCAGTGCCAAACAGCACACCCACCTGCTTATGATCAATGAAACCTCACTGTATACTATCTCTGCATACCACGCCAGCCACTGATGAAAGGCCTCATCGTTAGTGACCGTCTTTGATCGGCTCATCGCCTGTTTTGAAATGTAAATTGACAGGAAAAGGAAAGGGCTCCGTGAAGGAGTGGCATGAAGAGGAGAAAGGGGGACCCTACCCTCTGGGGAGATTAACGCCACCCCAGTCAGACATATGTCAAGTGGGGCTTGATGAATCCTGGGAAAATAAAAAAAAAAAGGTACGAAAAAAAGAGAGACAGAGGAAAGAAAGCCCTTTCTCTTTCCTTCTTGCCTCCTTCTGCACATCTCTGCCTCTCAGATCATCATCTCCCGCCCTTATTCTGTCAACGCCCTTCTTGATGGTTACTGTCAGAGGTGCGCATCTCTTTTGTAGTGTGGTGTTTTGCTGCTGCCACAGCGGAGATGCTTCCTTCCTCTGCATATGCACAAGCAAGCAGAGGTGGGTGGGGGGTGGTGGTGGGGTAGTGCATGGGGAGGGGAGGGGAGGTGGCAAGGCAAAGATGCCTGTAATATCTGCAGATCATGACACACCTTTGGAAATCAGAAACCAAAGGACAGAGGGAAGGCTTCTTGAGATGTAGTGGGAGCATAGTATGGGAGTAGAGGGTGTTGGTGCTGGTGTTGCAAGGACAAGGCGCACGTCTTTGACATTGTGCAAGATGACACAGAGATGTCAACAAGCAATTTAAAAAAAAATCTTAAAGGAAATGGGCATAGGTAACACGAAGATGAACTTCTTAAAAGTGCAGTTCTAATCCATATGTGGTCAACAGAGTGCAGTAGAGACAGGACAAGTCACGGATGGATGGCCTGAGTCATTCGCGCTTGTGAAAAGGAATGTCTCTCTTGCCACACAAGGGCGGAGGTGTCACCTTCTAGGTTCAACCCCGTGTCTGCCTGCCTGCCTGCCTGCTCCTGAAAAGGCCATTGCATCATTTGAAGCGACGATGAAATAGAATAGCTAAATAATGTCCCAGCAGGAGGCGGCTTGCCGAGATGATACAATGCACAGGGCCCGCAAACTAATGGCCAGCTGTCTTATAATGAGCTTGGCGATCCAGGCCTGCTGATTACCCCCGCTCCCCATCGCTCCACTGCCGTCCCCACCGCGAGACATTATGGGGGGGAGTGTAGAGGTGGAAGATGAGGGTGGGACAGTCCCTCGCTCTCACAGCTCACACCCCCAAGCCTTCCATCACCACTACTGAGCACCAAAACCCTCTCAGTTAACGAACTCTGAGCCATCTAATTAGAGCTCAAAAATTCATGAGGGTCCTCATTAATATTGAATATCTGTTGTGGGCCACGACTTCAAAATAAGCACTTGCATATGCAGATGGAAGGTGAGGGAGACAGGAGCGAATGAGGGAAGGAGTGCACTGTGCACCACCGAAGTAAAGGTAGTGAAGTAAAGGACGAGGGAAGGAGGTAGAGAGGATCTAAGGGCGTAGGGAGCGGGAAGTACATGAAAAGAAGGGTGACGGACTGGGAAACAGACGAGGAGATGAGGTAGAGGGAGAGCAGAGAAGAGGAAAGGGGAGGAGAGAGAAAAGGATGAGAAAAAGTGAAGGACCCCAGAGAGCTGTACCTGTGGAGAAGAGTTGTAATGTTGGAGGACTCTCCTGGGAGAATATGCATGGTCTTTAATGAGGAGGGTGGAGCGCAATGGTGAAGAATAACAAGAAAAAAAGAAAGAATAAAAACATTCTGCTCTTAATCCCTCGCTGAGAAAAAAAAAACCCTCTTTCAAGCAGGTACGCAGAGGTATCACTTTTCAAGTCCCTCACTCCTTCTGTTTTACCCTAGAAAAGGGTACACAGATAAAAGATACAGTCATTTGAAGATCGTCTGCTACCAACAACCATCATTTGCCTTTGAGATAAATCTGGGTATTCCACTTCAGATTTAGAGGCATATGGGTAAGGCAGAGGAGGGGGGATACACTACATTAACTATATGTCAGCCACTCTGGAAGACATCAAGAAAGTCATTTCACAGTGAAGAGAAAAAAAAGCTGATACAAATAAACAATTTTTCTTCACATTGCTAGTAGATGGTTTAGTTTGGTCTTTTGTATAAGTGCAGCAACATTTCCATGAGGAACTGTTTTGAGGAGTTTGTATGCCTGCCTTTAGGCCTCAGTAAAGGGCACCAAGTTTTGGGACAATAGGCCTTTTTATTGTCTGCATTTAAAACACCTCATATAAAGCCCAATGTAACCGAACCCTCGCTCAAAGCCCCTTTGTTTGCACTTAGTCGCATATCTATCTCCTTTAGCAACATTCCAAGTCTGACTGCATCTTGAGTTCACTTGATAAAATCAGGGTCAACCTGCACAGTCCAAAGGGTGACGCTGCACTTGAAACCGTTTGGTACCGATCCTAAAATAGAAACTGTGTCAAAATAGCACGTGGCAAAAGTTTAGCTGTGTAGCTAAAAACACATGACAAGAGCACTCGGAGGGGAGGAAAGCTTATGTATGCATCTGGAAGAAACAGTTGCATTAACTACTTTTCAACATCTGGCTAGAATGCATTTCAAAGCAGATGGATTTAAATCCATCTCTTAATGCTTCCTGGAAGCCTTGATTTGTGTTCTGCTGAGTAACAGACTAGTGTCTGATTTGAAAAGTGTGTTCATAAAACACAAAGGAAAAGTTTTCCTTCACTCACACACATTTTATCTGAGGAGATGTGGCTGAAGCGATGCATCACAGAGGGCACCGGCGGCATCACAGAGGGCACCGGCGGCACCGGATGAGGTTGCTGTATGTCAGTCTTCTCCTTCCTCCTAATGCTCCAAAATGGAGAAACAAGGTGAGGCAGCTTGTCCGACCCTTTAAACTCTGTGTACCTGAGCACCTATAAAGATGCAAACATAAATTTGCATGTACACATACACGTGTAAGGACAAGTCTGGTGGTATCAGCTCAGGCAGCTGTTTGCCCATGTGTGCTCAGCACTTTGCTTGTGTCCATGTGTGTACGTGCTAGTGTTTGTGAGTGAGGTGACTGTGGTTGGGGCCAACCTTAGCACTCCTTAATGTGTCTGGGAGGTCCAGGGGAGTCGATGGCTTTGGAGGGCGTGGATATGTCTGCACTGAGAGATTTATAGGCTTCAGCCAGGATCACTCTCTTTTTCTGGTGCCAAGTTAAGCAGTAGCATAATTAAAACCTCAGAGGAATCCTTTTGAAGTCAACAATGGGCTCTTAGGCGAACCTTAATGCAAACACACATACTGTACACAAACACACACACTGAAGTCATGCACGCACTTGTGCTCCGTCTTTGCTCTCACACTTACAGAGATACACGTACGACCGACCACACACATATACTGTATGTCCATGTATCTTCACACACTCTGGAAGATGCAGGGTAGATTAGATTAGAGCTCTATTTGTTGTCGAGGAGGAAATTCATTTCCACAGCCAGCCAGTTGCAGGTACATTCATACAAGACAGTTATTACTCTGGCACATGATTTGACACAGACCAACACACCATCATAGAGGGAATGCACTCATAACAAGAAGACACTGCTGCGGAGAAAAAAAAGTAGTCCGGGGTGTTGACAGCATATGGAGCAAAATTATGCATCAATTGTAAATGTGAGCTAGTATATGAGCATATAGAAACCACATTTGCCTAAATGCTTTCCCTGAGTGTATACTAACAGTGGCTGTCTGAACATACACACACACACACTTACTCACAAGCATACTGTATAGGACAATTACTCACATTAAACACCAACAGATGCCATCTTGATTAAATTTGACCGCACAAACACAAATGGAGGCCAGTGGCTCTGCGTCAAGGGTTCCCAGAGCATATGCCACGCAGGTCGTCGGGAGCCCGGGAAAGAAGGCAGGATCTCAAACCGCCTGCTGCTGTTGCCTTGCTGACAACACACCGTGGAAAGTACCCTCAGAGCCCCGAGACACCACAGGAGCATGACCCACCATCCGGCCCTGTGTCTAGAATTGGACCAAAACGCTGAGAGATGTAAACACAGGTGAAGGAACTGCATTTAGATGTTAGTAATTCACAGCGCGGGTAGGTGCTGACCTTGTTAACAGCGATGCTGTGGCGACACGATGGAGGTGTAAATTGGACAATCAGGGTTTTTCTATAATGAGCCATTTCTGTATTTTTCACAGCTTCTGGCGCCACATCAAAGTGAGAAATGGTACAACTTGTTTATCCTAAGGTTGCAAAGTCAAGTTAGATTCATGCCCCGGACCTATACCAGCGTAGATCAAAAGTATTGGGCCTTGTAATATGATCACAGTGGGAGTTCACAATGTGAGTTAACTCACTCTTTAGAGGGGGGTGGGTGAAAATAAATGTGCGATCCTTATCTTGCATTGCCCATAACCCATGCAGGCATGGTGGTGGCATGCATCGATAAACTCATAAACAAACTGTAATTACTAGCCCATTAGAGTCAGGCCCTCCCAAACACAGGCTCATAATCCGTACACAGGAGGAATGGGGGCTTGTTGCTCATTTTCATATAACCCACTGAGCAAAAAAGTAGCGCAAAATACTAAATGATTTGTGACTGGGGGACAAACAAACCATTTTGATATAAGGAGCTTACACACTCTCAAAAGAGATGTTGCAATATTGACGCTGGTGCTCATCATTTTGCCGTGTTTGAATTTGAGTGCGGCTTAATTTATAAGGGAGGTGATCACAAAACAGAAGGCAAATTGTTGTTTTATTTGAGGTAACTAAACATGTATTCCTCAGCCGGGAGTAATCAGGAAAATAATCACTTCAGGCTTGAGTAAGTATCAAGATGATAGCCTTGTTTGAACTGGACCTCGTAGAGTGCAGTTTGTTTTCCCTTTATGTCTAGACGGAAAGTCTCTTGACAGTCCTGGCCATGCTTTACTCGGAGACAAACCCAAGTCCAGAGGGATCTCAGGCAGGAACTCTGAGTTCATTCATTATACGAGGCAAGTATCTCACTGGCTCTAGATGTCACTCTGCAAGCCTAAGCCAGGCCTGTCGCACTTTGAATGATACAGTGGCCTTTCTGTGACATTTTGGACATTAATATTGCAGGGATTCTTTATATCCCCTCTCCATACCCTTATGCGTTCTTACCGAGTCCTTCAAAGGCAATGGTCAAGTCCTCTAACCTGAGATATATGGGATTGTGCGTCTTTCCTTTACCTGCCGGTTGGATAGGAGGGATATGCTATGATCCACTAAGACTCTATGTGTGTGTATTTGTTTGCATGTCTATGAGCTGTGAGTGCATACAGCTCTTCTACCTAAATCTGCCTTACGTCTAACCTTCAATGGACGCAGTATGACTGAGTGATCAAGCAGATCAAGCCCACATCTACCTCAGCTCCTTTTTGTGGTGACATTTCGCCAAACCACAGGCAATCCAGGCCGCCCTGATCTTCCTCAGCCCATGTTTATTCAAGAGAAAGGTGGTCCATCTCAGTGCAGCTTGAGACTTAACAGCAAAGAAATAAAGTCAACTTTATCCAAGGAGCACAGGTAAAACTGCTAATAGGATGAGCAGAGATGAAGACAAAATCAGTGTGCATAGCAAAGCAGAGAAACGCTATATCTAAATATACAGTAATCTCAGTTGGTTTGTTAAAATACAAAGCAAATCTGCTGATCTGCAATTATGATTTTTTTTTTTTTTTTTTTTTTTTTTTTTTTAAAAAAAATCCTTTTTTTTTTTTTTTTTCTCAAAGGTTTTCAAATTTTTTAAAAACAAAAATAAAAATATAAGGAA
>VUQK01029955.1:0-10403 GCA_015106715.1 Bujurquina vittata
TATAGCCCTAGGCTGCTGGGGGGTTCCCGTGATGCACTGTTTCTTTTACTCACCATATTTTTACTCTGTTTATACTTTACTCTGTTTAATCATTCTCTTTGTGTCTTCCACAGCATGTTTTTTGTCCTCTCTCTCTCCCCTCAGCCCCAACCAGTCGCAGCAGATGACTGCCCCTCCCTGAGCCTGGTTCTGCTGGAGGTTTCTTCCTGTTAAAAGGGAGTTTTTCCTTCCCACCGTCGCCACGTGCTTGCTCATAGGGGGTCGTATTGACTGTTGGGTTTTCTCTGCAGTATTGTAGTGTCTTTACCTGCAATACAAAGCGCCTTGAGGCGACTATTTGTTGTGAATTGGCGCTGTATAAATAAAATTGATTTGATTTGATTTGATTTGAAGGAGAACAGACTGGATGGAAGCGTGCAACTTGGTCCATTATACAGCAGATAATGAAAGCGAAAGTAGGACAAAAAAAGTGTTTACTGTGTTGGTTAATAATTCAAAATGATGATTTACATACTATTTTGATTATCATGTGAAAATATTATTTTATTTACAAAAATAATCCAGTGTACCATCAGTGTTTTGGCAGTGTAACAGATGCAGATTGCACATAAAAGCAGCTTGGAAAAATATATGTAAATGTCCTTTTTTCCCCCTCTGAATTGCTAAAGCTCACTGTGATTTTAGCATCAGTGGTCACAAAATGAGCCACACATCAAATATTTTCATGTGGTTTTATTTAAAATTTTAATTTTATCATGGCTGCCCTGGACTTCTGCTGCTTTCCTGTTGGTGATGAATCTGACAATCAGGGCCAGTCCTCTGGTATATGTTGCGATCTGAAAGCTGAGGCGAAGACTAGGTTCAAGTAACAGGCTCAGATTTACACGCTTTACCACATATGGCATGATGACAGCGTCACATTCGGACTCTACGCTTGTCTCATCCTTGCCAGAAAAGGACATGACATTAGTTTGTTCCCTTCCTGGGCATACAGTACAAAGGGTTCTCAAGTTTCAGTCAGGATGTAAAGCACACTGAACCTTCAGTCACTGTGGAGGAAAGTAAATAGCAAACGGACTGATACTTATCTAGTGTCTTTTTATTCTAATTGTGCACTCAAAGTGCTTTCAAGAACTCAGAGTTATTTGGTAGCCAAAGATTTTCAGGACATAATTCAAATCATATAAAGGGGGTGGAAGACAAAACAATTGCTCCATTCTTCCAAAAGCAGAAGCTTTGATCTACCAGCAAACAGCAAAAACAGGCTTGAATGTCAATGTTAGCATCTGGCCTGCAGAAGCCTGACTTGTTCTTTAAAGGATGTGAGCAAATCCAAATAAAAGACCTGAACCAACGACTGCCTGGATGGAAGTACTGTCAGTACACAGTAAATCCTCTGTGCTGCAGAGCGTCATTGGTACAGACTGCAATGGTAAAAATGGTAAATGGACTGGTTCTTATATATTACTTTTCTGCTCTACTATGCTGAAAAACTATGAGAACCACTGACCATTTAAAATGAGGGCATGCTGGAGCATGCAGGTCTGAAAAGTGCAGCCAATGCAGAAGTGCCAGCAGGAGAGGTGATTTGCTAAAATGCTGCCCAGAAACTATAAAACCCATCACTGAGCCACTCTGGTACACCAGCTGGCACATTCCTTCATTACCATTACACATAGTAGACTTTATTTTTAACTCCGATGCAATTTTTATGCAGTAAAATAAACCTGCTGAATATCTGCACCTTCAGCCTTTTTAATATTTGGTTTTATCTGCATTAACATTTAGCGACAACATTAAATAGCAATAGTGTTAAGCACAATTTCTCTCAGTCCTGTAGGAGTTAGCCTGGTGGTGAACACAGATGGCTGCTCTCACCTGGTGCAACATGTCAGGAAGAGGAGCGCAGCTCGCAATGTTAATGCAATAATAGCCAGGAGCTGTTCAGAGACTGAGCTCGTTGGCAACTTTAGAACCAATGTTTTTGAAGGCTGTAGATACGCCAGATATCCTTTTAAAGCCCACGTCATTCTGAGCAAGGCGGGGCAGTTTGCACACCTCCATTTCCCATGGGCCAAAGTGTCGAGCCAACATGCATGCAGACATTTCGCGCAACTCAAAGTTACGGTTTTTGGCATCCGGAACCCTTCAGATCTCCTTCATTGTGTCTCCATGCTCCTCGGAGGATGTGGTCTTCATGCTCCATGTTAAGCACAGGAGGGGTTTGGCCTCCTCTCTGGGCCCATCTAAAAAACTCCTGAAGAAGAAGAGTGTAAAAAAACAGAGCAGCCAGACTGTAGCCACAAAGAGCAGCAGCACCTACCTGTAGTTTGAATAGTATATTTTTATCCACATTGAACACAAAAATGTGATTGTTTTCCTGCACTGCTACTTGACCAGTCTGAATTCTGTGGTTTGAAATATCAGCTCACTTTAAAAAATGTGTCCGTTGTGACCACCAGAATAACAGAGACACTGTTTCTCTGCTGTTTCTTTGGAATTGTGCAAACAACAGAAGTGAATGTGAATTACAGCTTCGGCAGAGTCACCTGTCTCCTACTTAATATGGTGTTATATTGCTATTTTGTCTTTTGCATAATCACCTCATACAAAACTGGAGTGGAGGCATTTGTGTGCTTAGGTTGGTGCAGATTTCAGGGGGTACACTTTGATTTTCTTTCTTTTTCACCCATTCTGCTGGAGTGAGTTAGTGTGCTAGGGATCACTGTCCTGTGTCCCAGTTGGGCTAAGCTTTGACTGTCAGCCAGATGGCCTCCCATTTGACTCTAGAAAAGTTTGTTCAGGAGTTCACGGTTGTGTCACAGTCAGGGTGATAACGGTCATATCAGGTACAAAGGCGTGAGGACATACTGAGAACTGAAAGCTTAAAAACTTTTCTTTCAGGTGCAAACATATTCATCCCTCTAGTTTTTCCACTTCTTTGTTCATTCTCTCCACATCCATTCTGATAGTTTCAGCAATCTACTTCTAGGAATTTGTTGACATATGTGAGTCCTTATATTAATGCTGTGATTATTATTGCTTATATTGATATGATGATTGTTATTCTCTCACTGATAAATTCAAAAACTGATAAAGTAGCCGGAAATGCACAGGAGGAATCGGCGGCGGTGAGCAGGCCAATCATAATCCCGACGTGTAGTAACATTTCTCGAGAGGTACACGTCAGGTTACGTTGCAGGTTACTGTGTAGGGTTCAGAGAGGTTTAGGTTAGTGTCAGTGGGCCTGTTGTTGATCTGTGTGTTTTTAAAATTGGTGTGTTGCCTTTTGGTTCGCTGGAAAACATTGTGATCAGTTTTCCTCCTTTTGTTGCTGTAGTGTTTGCAGTTTAAGTTTGGTTAGTGCAGATTATTTTTTTGTTTTTGTTTTTATCAATACAAATACTTTGCTAGTGTCCTTTATGAAATTAGATCTAATTTCGGAGTCAAATATGTGCATGGACAGAAAATCGGCAGTTGGCTGTATATTTTTAAAAAAGGATAGGCCACATCCAATCTGTGACACGTTTTCATGCAACTTAAAGCAGGAGAGACTCGCAGTGTTTGCTGAGCTAAGCTTTAATCAGAAAGCTTTACAGAAGGACACAACTCATATCCACAGAATGCACTGGCTCCACACACAGTCCAGTGTTTAAGTTATATTTTTATATAAGCCGAAGGCATTATTATTATTTTTATTATTACATGCTTTTCAACATATCATAAGTTCACAAAAGCTGACACAATCATACACACTACAGTGGATGAGATTTACCAGAGTACATGATGGAGCCATGATTTCAGAAGCACATGCTAATCTTACGTTCAGGCACAGCGTGAAAGGATAAATTATTTATTCTGCAGGGACGTAAACTCACATTTTAAGAGCTTTGGTAGTTTCTGTAAATTATGACTGCAGGAAAATGATTTAAAGCACAAATTAAATATTTTTTCCTTCTCCGGTAACTGATTCATTCTGATTATTCCTCCTCTCCACCCTTGCCCCTGGCTTCCGTTACTCTTCTTCCTCTTTCACTCTGTTTCCTCACTTTCCTGCCTCTCTGACCGCCAAAGTTTTCACTGCTGAATGCAACCTTTGCCGCTCCTACTGCAGGAACTTTTGCTGCCGGCTTTCGAACCATCTGAAAAACAAGTATGTGTAATGCCACCCTTTTTATAGCAGCTAACGCACCGCACTTCAGGCCCTGGGTAGCATCGGAATATGTTCTTAAGACCTCCGACTGAGCTCGCCAGCCTGTTAAGGGAGTCACACAGCTTGTTGTCCGGTATGTCCTTACCCCCACAACGTTTAAACACATCTGAAAACACAATAGCATAATTATTCCAATTCTTAATCTGCTTTATGCTCTCGAGAATATTCCGACTGTTGTTTGGGTTGGTACAAATGCTTTCACACGAGGAGGCACGGACGTAGAAAATCATCAGATCATTTTTCCATTGTTGGTTTCTTGGTTTTAAAGTGTTGATGTGCTGCAGGGTTCGGTACTCTGCGTGATCAGCTCTGCCTTCCTGAATTTCATCCCTACCCCACCATTGTTCAACATCAGCCCATGTCTTTATTTTGTGTCTACGACATTGCGTCGGAAGATCAATCCACGGCATACGTTTATTAGGACACTGTTTCAGAACGTTGGGCCATCTCAGAACTGTGGCTGCCACCACTTTTTGACCCTTGTACACGTCACAATTTAGAATAGTACTTCTCACGTTTTCACCAGAATCGGGGACTTTACTCATGTCAAACATGTGGTTTTTGTTGTTGTACGGGACGCTCACAGCCACGCTGAACATGGGGGGAATGCTGTCAAAGGAAACAGAAACAAAAACATTTTGTTCATAAGGTGCAGATTAAAGTTTTCACTGGTTCAGTCACATGTTGCTCAGGAAATCAAGAGATGTTTTCAAAATCGATTTACTTTAGATCATTATGAATATTTTGTTTAATTGCAACATGCTCACAGTGTCTAATAATGCAGCTTTGCCAGATACCACACGCATCTCCCCATTACGCACAAGGTGTCTTTTTGTGTATATGTGTGTGTTTATGGTCCCACACAGCAATAATTAATACTTGTGTCATGAAAAATAGTGAGTATGTAATGATGAATTTGTTCTTCCAGTCTATGGTTCCACACAATGTTTTATATGTTTCTGGCACTTTGTTACTCACTTTTTGTCTTCTGAGTAATTTGGTGTGTACCTGCCAAAGAAACAAACAGATTCTGGTTTTGATTTAAAGATTTAAGTTTGAAAAACACACAACAACGTTGACAGAGGACAGAATTTTTTCACTGTGTATGAACAGAATTTATCTGAGCTGAAAGATTAGCAGCTCTCAGACGGCTCATGCTCTCCGAACAAAAGGAATTAAATTATAAGATGCACCTGGCTTTTGTTCTTAAAATGATATTCCAGAGAAAGCTCACTCACCTGTTCAGAATTTCTTGTACAACCGGCGCGAGCTGGTTTTGGTCCAGAGCAGAAACACCATTTCTGACAATCGCGATAAAAGCCACCGCTACGCACATCCAGCTGAGAGCAGCCATCTGAGGGATTAACAAACAGCATCAGTGTGGATGAGCCAGGCTGGCAAAAATACCAATAAAAATTCTGAAAATATTACATTATCTGTAACCTGTTCACCTAAATTCACTCACTCTGCTGTTTCAGACGCTTCTGGTTGGCCTGCCTTTAGCACCAACTCAGCCCTGAACAGTGTCAATAGAGCACAAAGGGTTTCCTACCTCACTTTGAACTGTATTAAAAAAAAAACTTTTTATTGAACTGAAAACCTTTCACAGTTTTCAGGATGTTGGGACCAAACGAAACTTTGGCTCAACCCCCCAGACATGGGTTAAGTCTATAGACGAGACTTCACTGGATTTTTCTTTTAGGCTAGACGTATACAATCAACCTGTCTGCATGGTTTCTACTTTCACTGTTTTTTAAAGACAATTTTAAATTCCAGATCATGATTATTGAAACCTTGCTTTGAGATGGTGAACAGAAAATCCAGATTTTTCTGCCCAATTTATCCTAAGCTGTAATCTAAATTTAGCTCAGTAAAAATGTTGTTACCTGCTGTGGTGGAGAAAGTCTAACCGGTGCTGGAGGCTCACTTTCTTCCCGGTCGGAGATGCTGCTGCAGTGGATGCAGTCAGAAAGAGGAGACATTTTTATAGAGGGCAGGCAGATGATGCTCAAACCCTCTGAGTGGCTTCATGCCCTTATTTGAACATGTCTTTACTGCTGAGTGTAGGAGGAAGAGGTGCTCCAAGTGTCTCAGAGGTGTTTACCTGGACTGAGCTGTAGCATATGAGTCACATCATCTTCATAAACACAAACAAACACACTCACATCTACACCAGCAGTCAATTTAAATCAGAAGGTAACCTAAAAAGCATGTTTTTGAATCGAGGGAGGAAACTGGACTAATATTAAACTGGACTAAATGGC
The DNA here is from genome assembly GCA_015106715.1 of Bujurquina vittata. Taxonomy (NCBI): domain Eukaryota; kingdom Metazoa; phylum Chordata; class Actinopteri; order Cichliformes; family Cichlidae; genus Bujurquina; species Bujurquina vittata. The sequence goes on from VUQK01029955.1 coordinate 6,478, forward strand.
ACTGAAGGCAGCCTGGGATACCAGGGGCACGGAGGCAGCCTGGGATACCAGGGGCACAGAGGCAGCCTGGCCCTTGAGTTTGCACAGCTTTAAACCGTACTGCAACTGATCACTTCAATGCAAAAATCACCCTTCCCTGACTTATTTGTCTTATAATAAAAGCAGAAGTTACTGAAAGCTAACAGAAAGCAGATGAATGAAGAATTCAGACAAAAAGCAGAAGTGACTTTGTGTTACAGAGGTTTTTGTTTAGCAGCTCCAGTCCCGACCTCAGTTGTGTAAACTGTAACTTGCTTAGTCATTAAGAGATGAAGATAAGACAAAGACTTCTGCTAAGTGGATGACGAGTTCCTCTTTTTGTTTTGCCTCTCACTTTAATTTAATTTATAAGAATAAAGTTGTTAAGCTCTGTTCTTATGGCTCAAAGAGCTGACAAATGACTCCACACTCAGTAAAACATTTGAGGGTCACCTCTTACCACCAGGCTGGCTGTGAGAGAAGCAGAAAGACGACTATAATGCTATAATGCCTGTCCAGCCAAGCAAAAGAACACAACCTAAACAGAAGGATGAAAACGAGAAAGTAAAGCAAAGAGCAACACGAAAGCAGCAGCGTTCCTGCAGATTACTGAGAGCTTTTGGCTTGCTTTTCACTGTTAACCCTGTAGGCTGAGTTGTGTTATTTCTGTTGTTCTTACATCCTGACGTCTGTTAGGATTCAGGCCCCTGTCCCTGTGTTTTATTCCCCCACTCTGTCCCTGGTTTCCTCTCCAGTCTCTGTACAGCACCATCTACAGGCTGAAAGTGCCAGAACTAAATCTTAAGGAGGGATCCAAATATCACTGAGTTGACAGTCCTGCATTGGGAGCTTTGAGTGTGTGAACTCAGTTGTTCTGAAACACTTATTCTGCTAGAGTATGTGAAGCTGTTTTATTTTGCAACTTCAGATTTAACATTTCATTGTGACTTGCACAATGGCCGTAAATATTTGACCACAAAGCAGGAACAACAGATTGCCTCACAGCAGACAATTTGAAAATTGATAGATACATGATACATTTCACAAGAGACCACAATCCAGGTCATTTTTTAATTAGTATAATATGTTTAATACGTTTTATTTTTGCCTCAATCTGCATATTTTCAATGTTTGGTTCAGTATTTTTTATTTTTTTTAGCTTTTCTGAAAAACCTGAAAAAACGACTTAGGTCGTTATTTCAACAGGGTGACGATATTTAAACGGCACAGGGCCACTTAAGGAACCTACCCATTTATACCTCACTCTGTATTTAATCACTCGTTATTATTATTCTCTGGCATGCTTCCAAAGTGCATCTTTTGTCTCAGCCCCAACCGGTCACAGCAGATGGCTGCCCCTCCCTGAGCCTGCTTCTGCTGGAGGTTTCTTCCTGTCAAAAGGGAGTTTTTCCTTCCCACTGTCACGAAGTGCTTATTTACTGGGGGTCATTTTGACTGTTAGGTTTCCTCTGTAATTATTAGGACTTGTATCTTAGTTTTAGACTAAAAGTGCAGAGAAACACAAGAAGTTGATTGATGCATAATGAGAAAAGACACCTGAACCTTTGCTAGCAAAGCTGCAGAAGCAACAAGGACTTTTCACCAAGTGTTACACGCCCAGAGTCGACACCAGCTTTGCAATTTACCACAGAAATCACAAAAAACTTCTGTGATGGAAGTTTGTCAAAGAGGGTTTGGTGGACTCTGTGGGACAAATACAGAAAAGGAGAATGGCAACCAAACAGATCGAGGACAGCGCAGGAAATCTGAAGCTTCAGCTGAAAAACAAAAGCGGACAATTTTGACCTCGGGTCAACCACATGAGGAGAGTCTCATATATGTCACAGATTAATTTTCAGCCCTGAAACTGGGGAAAAATCCTGGATGCAAGCAGCTGGCTTACTCACATCATGTCGGTTAGAGGTGAAAATTGCAGTTTTACAGACAGCTGTAAAAGCTCACTGTTGCACCTCCCTCCTGATCTCCTCCATACATATTGATTACAATTAGAGCAAAAATGACCAACTTGTGCTCATCACTCTATGAAACCCATTGTTAAGGGACATTTTTGAGAAATTTATTGTTCATTTTTAAGTGGCTTCAAAAACAAAAACCTGTATTAGCAAAAAAAGGATCCATGTGTCTCAGTTCATCTTCAGTACACGATGGTGGAAGGACAGTGAGGACCATCTGCAAATCAGGTAGTTGGTGTTCATATTAATGCCGATGACACATTATAAGCTACCTACTAAAATAATTTTATAATTGATAAAAGTGCAGCCCGAAGCTGCGTTCATGGAACTTCTAATAGAAGACTGAAAAAGGAGAGAGCTTAGATCGCTCAGCCCAGCACTGCTTTTTTAAACCTATTTATTTACATACTCAGATTCACTGAAATATATTGTTGAAAAGACTGTTTGGTGATTTGCAGTGGAACATGTGGGAAAGGTCATACTGACTAAAAATGTATCCATCTATTTTAGATTTTTCAAAACTTGTTCCACCATTGGTTGGAAGCAGATGTACACCCATCTATATCAGGCATACTTCATGCTCAAAGGCTGCTGCTGACACTAAGACTATATAAGATGATGTGTTCAATGGAAGTTCATTGAAGTGTTGCTGCTTGTCTGATTACAGATGCAGATTCGTGTTTCCCAGGCTGCCCCTGAACACATCCTAAAGCCTTCAAACTGCAGCACAGAGAAGAAGGTGTGCTGCTGTCCCTGTGCAAGAAGATGCTGCTGCTGCTCCACAGATTTGGATGGAGGACTTTATGGCGCCAGAGCTTTTTGTTAGACATGTGAAACTCTGACATTTCCCAAAAACCGGACCAACAGACGAAGCAGTGATTTCTGTCCAGAGATGCAAACAGAAGCTGAAGCAGTTTCTTTCTCGGTGGGTCAAACAGTTCTCAGTGGTTCTCACACAGTTACACTCTTTCTGTGGGATGGATGAGGATGTTTTATACCTCTAAAACTTGAATTTAAGACAGTCCGACTGGTTTGCTTCATGTAAATAATGATTTTGAGCTTAATTGCCTAAAACTAATGTCTGAATGTCTGAACTGTTGTTAAATTGCTTTAGATGAAGGAAGTTTTTGCCACAGTTTATGACCAATTTCCTTTTGAAAGTCATTGTTCGGTAAAGATCACACTGACGAGCCGCAGCAAGCTCACTTTTTATCGAGGATTTCGTTATTTCTGCGTACAAATGTTTACTGCTATCATGATTGGAATTTTGGAACTCTGCTCTCAGATGTCATCCCTAATGACCAATTATGCAAATATGGTGATGGCGTCATATGGCAACTTCTAGCGACTTTTAGGACAGCCAATAGCTACTTTCCTTGCTGAGGAGTTGGCAACAGTGAATGATATGATCAATAACAGAGGCACCCATGTTCTGTTGCCCTCTAAACACACACACACACACACACACACACACACACACACACACACACACACAGGCTCAAAAGCCTAACTTGTAATAATTTAACTAGATGGTGAATCCCAAAACAGATAAATTATAATAGAAACTACATAAATTATAAATATATAAAAAGATATAGAAAAGGAAGAAGAAAGAAAAGCCTGTAATAGGAGTCTTGCATTTTATAACTCTATGAATAAGTGAGACGAGCAACATGAACACAGTAACTCTTGAGAGGGTGACACACATCTCACACGTCTCATCAAGAAGTACGTCACCGTATCCATGGAAATACAAACCTCCGCCTCTCGAGAGGCTCAGCCAATGAGAGCCGAGGGTCAGCGCAGCCGTATTAGCATGCAGCGTGTATAAGACGAGCAGCTCCGGGGATTGCGACACACTGGTTGCTGAATTGTAACAAGGAAGCAGGATGCCTGAACCCGCCAAGTCTGCGCCCAAGAAGGGCTCCAAGAAAG
>VUQK01029963.1:5034-16048 GCA_015106715.1 Bujurquina vittata
AAGGTAACTGAATGAAAAAAAAAAAAAACGAATGTGAGAAAAAAAAAAAGGGAAGGGGGTGCGGTGTGGGGGTGTTTAATTAAGTGGGGGGGGGGGGGGGGGGGGGGGGGGGGGGGGGGGGCAGAGAGAGAGATTCAGTTCAGATTATTAATTGATGGCGGCCGTGCAGGAATTCCTCTACCTACTCACGTCCGTAGCAATTAATACATCAATTAATGATGCTTCATTTACTTTGTGGCTGTAGTACTGGACATCAAGTTCAAGTACGCACACGTACACGCACGAAAACTCACTCGCACATCTGTTAATTAAAGAATAAACAGACCTGAACGGGACTGAAGAGCACAAGCAGCAAACGATGAAATATTTACACATGAACCGAACGGGGTCAGCGGTGTGTGTGTGTGTGTGTGTGTGTGTGTGTGTGTGTGTGTGACACACCTGCAACAATGAGACGAGTAACTGAGAATCTGTTTCTCAATATATGAACGATTAATAAATATGAAGGTGTGTGTGTGTGTGTGTGCGCGCGTAATATTCCTAGATTGGAATCTGATAAAATCCTGCATCCTTTCATATGAACCGTCAATGTCTGCACTATAGTTGATATAAAAGGTAAGTTATCACCAATGCATACACGAAAACCTCTTGAATTATCAGAAACGTTTATAAACTGAAAACAAAAACAAAAAAAAGGTATTTCAATCATCATGATTCATTAAACACTGAGGAGTGATGGCAGTGAAGGGTGTATTCAGCTGAACTTGACTTCATTGCTGAATTGCAGTTGTAGATTTATAACAAAGTAGATTCCTGGATTAAAATAATCATTATTGTGATTTTGTATCCTCGCGACACTTTTGTGCTACCTAAAAGGAATATATGATATGAAACAAATAATCTCAGAGGCATTATTTCTGTTTTCTTGCTTTGTTGATTGTGTATTTGTTCAAATAAAATACAACTTGAATACATTTGGAGTAAATTCTATTTTATATCTCCAACCCATGCCAGTATTACCAAATACATTAAAGTTGTGATACTCTTTGTATAGCAGACACTCCTTTTGTGTTCTTTTTCTCTGCTGAAGTTAATTTAGGGGTGGGAAAATAAATCTCTAAGTGCTGAATCATAACTTGATGGCTGATTCCTTTTATGCAACCTGACTGGAGGCTCGTGGTGATATCAAACTTTACCTGTGAACCTCTTAAGTGACACCATTAATTATTCATTCATCTGTTTTTAGGAAGAGCCAGATCATCACTTCAAACAGGACGAAGTCCTCAGGAAGTTGTAGTTTGTTGATCATGATTACAACATTCAGGATTAAGTGGGAAACACATTAACTGCCGCCGCTGACCAGTTTTTGTAGCTCAGCCCTTGACCTGCAGACTTTAAGACGTCATTCATGGCTAATGAACTGTGACGACTGAAACACAGTTGTTGCATTAACTAATGTAGTGCTCTTGCATTAAGGCTTGTGATACTGTCCGTACACATGCCTAATTGTTCATGGGGTTTTTCACTGATTAAGTAAAGTTGTCTCATGAAGAAAACTATGTACCCATAATAAATAAAGAGCGACCAATACATGTGAAGGCTGTAAAGCTCTGGCCTTTTGTCAAAAAGACCGTCCTCCTCTGAGCTTTCCATTTTTTCATCATTTCACAAACTCACATGAGTGACTCAAGACATTTTTTTCCACACTTGGTCACATCAATTGGGGAGTCCATCCTTTTCCTCATAGACGCTGCATTCTCATCGCCTTTGTTTGTGCATCTTTATTGCCCATTAAACACAAGCAAACCAAGAGCATTTTCAACACTCTTGGAATGAATCCACGTATGGACCGAGACAGTCATGTAGTTTTCTGTCTCCCTAACTCTTAGTGACATTACGAGTTGTATGAACACTGCGTATTTCATATATGATACCACAGCAGCTGTTCAACTGGACGTTGTAACGTTGGTGATGAGTGTGTTTATTCCCAACACTGTGGAATTCCCAGCGTGGTTGTGAGATTTTGACTGTCTGCTGATCACGTCTGCCGCCTCCTCTTCACCACTGCATGCAACCCAAACGTTACAAATTGTTAATCATATGCACTGATTCTAGGAACATTTTTCTTTCCCCAGGTGGATCCTGTGTCAAAACAGAAATCAATATTTTATGCTGATATCACAAGAATCAGACATTGATAAATACTGGACACTATTCTATTCTAACGTAGTGCGTTAATCCCCCGCTTTCATAGCTTTCCAGAGAGTAAAATAAAGATGAGCCTCAGCCCTGGCCTGTGTTGGGTCTTGCTCCAGCTGTAAGTCTGCCTCTTAGTTTGCTGAAACCCCAGCTCTGACTCACCAGCGTTGCCTACAAAAAGAGCAGCAGTGTCAGTGACAGCCAGCAGGAAACCTGAGCGAGGCCTATTCTCCTGCTGTGGCGGCGGCTCTCCAGAGGGTCCCCAGCACCCACTCATCAAACATACATCACCTGATTCCACTGGGACACCGGCAGGGAGGAGACTCTGCCGGGAAAGCGAAACCAGTCGGACCAAATGCAGGAGTCCAGCTGGGGAGGGAAGGGAAGAGAAAAGGCATACAGTGAGGGCTCTGGCAAATAGAAGCTGGGGAGGATGAAAGAGGTTGCCTGGGTAAAGGAAATCAAAGTCAAAAATTTAAAGTTTAGCACCACTACATTTTGCAAAAGAAGTTATCAATTTTACTAAATTCTGATCTACTAAGATTTTCCCACACAACCCTCTTTATGGTTTACAAAGAATTCAAATGAGTTTTAATTCATGCCAAATCAAAGCAACAGTCACCTCAAGGCGCTTTATATTGTAAGGTAAAGACCCCACAGTAATACAAAGAAAACCCCAACAATCAGAGGACCCTCTATGAGCAAGCACTTGGTGACAGTGGGGAGGAAAAACTCCCTTTTAACAGGAAGAAACCTCTGGCAGCTCATGGAGGGGCAACACCTGTTGTGACAGGACAAAAAAAGATGCTGTGGAAGAGAGCCAGGGATTAATAATAACTAATGATTAAATGTAGAGTGGTGTATAAACTTATAGACAGGGAAAAGAGGTGAGTGAAGATAAGATGGGGGTGATTATTCAGCATCTTGTACGTGAGAAGGAGGGTTTAAAATCCAATCCTGGGTTTAAAAAAGAGAGCCAGCGAAAAGAAGTCAGCATAGGAGAAATCTGCTCTCCTATGCTGTCAGTACTACAGCCTGCAGCATTTTGGACCAGCTGAAGGCTTTTCAGGGAGCTTTTAGAACAACATGATAATAGTGAATTACAATAGCCCAGCCTAAAAGTAATAAGTGCACGAATTAGCTTTTCAGCATCACTCTGAGACAGGATCTTTTGAATTTTAAAAATATTGCACAAATGCAAAAAAGCAGTCCTACATTTTTGTTTAATATGTTAATGTGTGCATTGAAGGACACATCCTGGTCAAAAATGATTCCTCATGGTGTTACTGGAGACCAAGTTAATGCCACCCAGAGTAAGTATCTGGTTAGGAACCACGTTTCTAGAGTTTATGGGGCCGAGCACAAGAACTTCAGTTTTATCTGAACTTAGAAGCTGGAAATTAGAGGTCATCCAGGCCTTTATGTCTTTAAGACATTCCTGCAGTTTAACTAATTGATGTGTCGTCTGGCTTCATGGATAGATAAAGCTGAGTATCATCTGCATAACAATGAAAACGTATGCAATGCTCTCTAATATAACTGCCAAAGGGAAGCATGTATAATGTAAGTAGAATTGATCTTAACAGAACTCTGTGGAGCTCCATAATTAACCTTAGTGTGTGAAGAAGAGTCCCCATTTACATGAAAAAATAGCAGCTTATTAGATTGATATGATTGAAACCACTGCCATACCCACAGCATGCTCTAATCTCTGCAATAAAATATTATGGTCAACAGTATTGAACACTGCACTGAGGTCTATCAGAACAAGTGCAGAGATGACAAGCACAGATATGAGTGGGAGGCTGGAGCCTATCCCAGCTATCATAGGCCGAGAGGCAGAGTACACTCATTTGGGGTCATTTACGTTTTGAGAGAAGCTAGTTGAGACTAATAACAGATTAAATCCAGTGCTGGAATGAATGGCCAGAGAAAGAAAAAATATCCAGTGAGCAGCAAGTCTCTGGGTGAAAAAGCCTTGTTGATGTCAGGGGAGCACACAATGCACACAACCAAGGTATGCAGAAGAGCATCTCTGAATGCATGAAACAACAAACCTTGAAGCAGACGGGCCTTGGCAGCAGAAGAACACACTGGATGCCACTCCTGTCAGCTAACAACTGCAACTGAGACTACAGTTTAACCAGAATTGGACCGCAAAAGTTTTTAATTGCCTGGCTCAATTTCTGCTGTGGCATTTAAATTTTGCATAAACAACATGAAAGCGTGGATCTATCCTGATTGTATCACCTTTTCAGGCCCAAAGTGTTTGGGCCAAGTGTTTAAATGCCACCGCTTACCCAAGCATTGTTGCTGACCATGTTCATCACTAAATGACCACAGTGTACCCATCTTCTGATGGCCGGGCAAGGATAACCTGCCATGTAACAAAGTTCATCATCTCAAACTGGTTTCTTCAACATGACAGTGAGCTCGCTGTAATCATATGGCCCCCCAGAGTCAGCAGATCTCAATCCAATAGAGCAGCTGATGTAGTTGGAGAGTCACATCATGGACAAATTTGGGCCATCTGTGTGATGCTATCATGTCAATAAAGGACCAAAATTTCTGAGGAATGTTTCCATCCCCTTGTTGAATCTATGCCACAAAGAATTAACCTGGTACAAGGAAGGTGTACCTAATAAAGTAGCTGCTAAGTGTCTGTTAGTACTCAAATTTAGTGGAGCACCTTTAATGTTGCCGTTTTTGTCAATAAAGTTCAATTACAGGATATTGTGTGTGCATATGTTCGTGTGTGTGTGTGTACCAGATGAGTGGTATTTGTGCAAGCCTATTTTAGACAGATGGACAGTTCATATTTTTGCATGTGAGCCAAATATGTCCATGTGTGTATGTTAGGCGCAGTTATGCGTGTGTTCAGAGTGCAGGAGGGACTCTGAGGGATCAAACGTCCAGCAAAGCTTTCAGTGAACACAACATGGCTGCCGCACAGTGTATTTCTGCCACATTTAGCAAATGGACACTAAAGTGCAGCCTTCTGCCGGCATCCACCACAGTCGGAGCACACGCCTCCTTACATCGTTCCCTCCTCCTGCCGTTGCCTCCTCCTCTCCTTCCCTTCTTTGCTGTTCACTCTTGCCCTCCTTTCCTTCCCCTTTCTGCTTCTTCTAGCTTTGAATTATTGATAGTGAGTAAAATCTGACGTTGTAAACTTTGCGACGATTCACCAAATCGGCCTCCCAGCTTCTCACCGAGGGGGCCCGCCAAAGGGTAGGCGGTGTCTAACCACACACTTTTAATGTAATTGCCTGTAGGGTTCCACGTAAATATTTCATTGTCTGCCAGTACAAATTAAAGACACAAGGCCGGAAGAAAAGGTTAGTAGGTTCGCTTGGGGAGAGATTCGCCGCACTTTACCTGCGCCTGCAGGTTTAGAAAAGGGCTTTGCCTCTCATCACTCTTCTTTCTTAAAGGAAACAGATTGAGAGGCAATGTTAGTCTGTCCTTCTGCTTCAATTAGCTTTAAGTGATGCGAATGTAATCTCAAATGCTGTGCGTGCATCTCCGGTAGGCCACATGCTGTGCAGCATGATGGTAGATTTGTATGAACTAAAAACTGCTAAAAAAAAAAAAAAGATGCTAAAACAGCTTAAAAGCCGCATCATAATCTAAAACTGTATGCTCTGTGTGCATGACTTTTCTTGGGATATTGACTAGAGATGCAGAGATATTACATAACTTCTGTGAATGTAGCTAAAACAGAAATAACATGTTCATTTGCTTAAAGATTTCATTTTTCCGCCACCACAGAGCTTTGAATAAAAACATGTGGTCGCAGAGGTCTCTAACAGAACAAAAGTGGATATTTGGAGACTGTACTTTGTTTAATTAGAAACCTTGAAAGTCGGGGTACTTTGCTTCCACTCTGTGAGCCAATACAACTCAGCCAGACTTAACACTGGTCACTTTTATATTGTTTGTTTTTCCAGACTCTAGGTCAGCTGATTGAATCCTGTGCACTGCTTAAACAGAGACAAATGCAGGTAAGGGCTGAGATTCCCCCATGTTTCAAATGAAGACAACAACTTTAATAGGCGCAGTATTGTTTCTCCTGGAAAAGGGGTGAATCTCAGAATATTGACCTACAAACCATGTTTCTCTCACTGCTGACTGAACCTGGAGCCAGAGTCATTTGTGCAGTTGTGGTCAGAAGTTTACATCCACTCCACATGGGCATGAATGTCGTGGTAATTTAGGGTTTGTAATGATGTCTCAGATATGATTTTTTTTTTCCCATGGTGGAATGAACAACAAATCTTCAAAGAACTGGGTGCACCAGTTTGAATTTATTTTGGAGTCCCTCTTATCCACACAGGATCAAAAGTATAAATACAGGCAGTATAAAACCCCAATTAATATTTGGTTAAATGTCCCTTTGCTTCTTTTGCTAATCATCAACAAGGTTCTGGTATAATTCTGGCTCGATATTTGACCACTCTTCTTGGCAGAATCGGTAGAGTTTATTTAAACTGGTGTATTTGTCCAAATTTGTGGACTTTAGAGCTAAACTTTGGGACGCCCAATCCAGAAGCTCAATGTTAGCGTGCTTTATCATTCCTAAACCAGTTTTGATGTGTGTTTGGGATCATTGTTGCGTTGAGACACTGAACTGTGTTCATGATTCAACCATTATTTGAGTCGAAATTGAAGAATTTGGAGGGAGCCCTCCTTCATTATTCCGTCCACTTTGTGCAATTTACCAGTACCACTGGCAGCAAAACAACCCCAGAGCATGAGGTGGCCATGCTTGTCAGCTGGTGCAGTGTTCTTAGGCTTGAAAGCTTCACCTTTATCACCAGTTCTGACGGTCAGTCCAGTCAGTGCTGTCAAAAAAATCCTTTTTTTCATGCTTGCAAAGAAAAACAACCACTTGTAGTCAGTTGTGATCAATAGTGAGAAGTTATTGGGCTTATTTGACCTTCTCAAGTAAAAAGACTTTGTAGATCCTTTAGCACCAGTTTTTAGCCTGTATGTATAATTCTGACCCCGTGTGGATTAGAGAAAATCCAAAATAATTTAAAACTTGTGCTCTTCTGACCACAATTGAATGTTTTCCAGAAAAAGTACGTTGTTCCAGCAGAAAGGATTTACCTTCTAACGCAAACCATTGTCTATGACCTTACCTAAAAGTACTGGTTAACATCTTGTATTGTTTGGAGAATCATCTATTGACAACAGCGTTTTGACAATTTTGTCTGGTGATGGTTTTCTGTTAAGGTAGCAAAAAGTGGATCCAAAATTAGCATGCATAGCGTACAAGCATGAGCAGGTAAGCAGTCTTTTGGAAAAGGTGGTCCAGTGACTGAACTGGCTTGAATGAAGAGTCAGTTCCTCACGGCCAGAGTGATTTGCAGGTGTTAGTGGAGAGTGTGGGTGGAGATGAGTATGGCAGGAAGATAAGGGGTGCAGTGGAGCAGTGCAAGCAGACTGGCAGTTCAGAGTGAATTCAGAGCAGAGGAAGAAACAGTGGCACAATGCTTAAGTCCACTGGCAATACTTGAGTCGGGCTGCTATTTTTGTGCAGACTTTTCATGTGCATTTGACTCTCATCTGCATGAATTTAGTTTTTGTTGCACAGTGAATCTCTTCAGTATCCCCTAGCCTGCATCGCATTTACTTCAGGTTTTTCAGAGCCAGGTTATCACTGTAATCTGACCAAGATTTGAGCTCCAACCTGTTGAAGAGAGGGTTGATTCTACTATCTCTGCTTGTGCCTGCTCAGGATTTGTTCCACTGATAGCAATGCTGTTTTCATCTTCATCTTCATCACCACATCTAGCAATGGTTCATTATCTCCACCTCTTAATGAATGCTTCTCTCTTATCGCTTCTTCTAATCTGTTGTTCTGTCTGTCCACGTGCTGAAACCAGGCTGCTGATCAAAAAGGACAGAAGAGAAAATGGGGGGAGAGAAAAGCAGCGAGCAAGACACAAGCAGAGGGGATGACAGTATGAAAGAAAGACAGATAGTAAATGAGACAGAGAAAGAGAGAAGACATATTTTGGATCAATAGATTAACTGAGTGCTCATGTATTATGCATCTGAGCCCTGCAGCACTTGCACATAAAGGGAATGTTTGGCAGGATTGGCGTGTAAAAGCTTTATAACCGCGGGCCTGTTTACTCTGAGTGTACAAGGGGACCGCCGTCAAGATGAACTGAACCAAGCAGTCAAACTGAGACAAAGCTAGTTCTGCTTGGATCAACACAACCATATACAGCCAAGTTCACTCCAAAGGTATTATGTTGAAATTCATGTTAAAAATTATTTAAATGTATATCCAAGATGACTCCAAACTGGGGGTCTTACTGTGTGGAGTTTACATGTTTTCTCGATAGTGAGAAAACATGTAAACTCCAGTGAAGGTTACAAATGATCTTCTTACAGCCTCTGACAGTGGACTCATCTCTGTGCTTGAGATTAGAGCTTGCCATAGCTATTAAAGATACTGTGCTGCAGTGGTTTAAATCAAATTTATCTAATAGACTACAATTTGTTCATGTAAATGGGGAGTTATCTTCACACACTAAGGTTAATTATGGAGTGCCACAGGGTTCTGTGCTAGGTCCAATTTTATTTACACTATCCATGCTTCCCTTAGGCAGTATTATTAGAAAACACTGCACCAATTTTCATTGTTATGCAGATGATACCCAGCTTTATCTATATATGAAGCCAAATGGCACACATCAATAAGTTAAACTGCAGGAATGTCTTAAAGACATAAATGCCTGGATAACCTCTAATTTCCTGCTTCTAAGTTCAGAAAAAACTGAAGTTCTTTTACTCGGCCCCACAAATCAGAAACATGGTGTCGAACCAGATGTTTACTCTGGATGGCATTACCTTAGCCTGCACTAACACTGTGAGCAGTTTTTGACCAGGATATGTCCTTCAATGTACCTATCAAACAAAAATGTAGGACTGCTGTTTTTGCATTTGTGCAATATCTTTAAAATTCAAAAGATCCTGACTGAGAGTGATGCTGAAAAACTAATTTATGCATTTATTACTTCTAGGTTGAACTATTGTAATTCATTATTATCAAGATGTCCAGAAAAGCCTTCAGCTGCTCCAAAATGCTGCAGCTACAGTATTGACAGGGACTAGAAAGAGAGAGCATATTTCTCCTATGCTGACTTCTCTTTGCTGGCTCCCTGTTAAATCTAGAATAGAATTTAAAATTCTTCTTTTCACATACAAGGTCTTGAATAATCAGGCCCCATTTTATCTTAAAGAGCTCATAGGACCAGATTACACCAATAGAGCACTTTGCTTTCAGACTGCTGGCTTACTTGTAGGATACTTAAGAGTAGAATGGGAGGCAGAGCTTTCAGCTTTCAGGCCCCTTTTCTGTGGAACCAGATCCCAGTTTGGATTCGGGAGACAGACACCCTCTCTATTTTTAAGAGCTTAAAACTTCCTTTATGATCAAGCTTATAGTTAGGGCTGGATCAGGGGACCCTGAGCCATCCCTTAGTTATGCTGCAATAGGCCTAGGCTAGGCTGCTGGGGGGTTCCCATGATTCACTGAGTGCTTCTTTTTATTTTTCTCTTTTTACTCTGCTTATACACAACTCTGCTTTTAACCATTAGTCATTATTAATCTGTGTCTCTTCCACAGCATGTCTTTTGTCCTGTCTCTCTCCCCTCAGCCCCAACCGGTCAAAACAGATACTTGCCCCTCCCTGAGCCTGGTTCTGCTGGAGGTTTCTTCCAGTTAAAATTTAGTTTTTCCTTCCCACTGTCACCAAGCACTTGCTCATAGGTGGTTGTTTTGACTGTTGGGCTTTCTTTGTAATTATTGTAGGGTAAATGGTAAATGGACTGGTTCTTATATAGTGCTTTTCTTCTCTATCTGAGCACTAAAAGCGCTTATACAACACATTTACATTCATCCATTCACACAAACACTTCCATGATAAGTGCTTACTGGACAACATTCATACCCCAACGCTTGCATCGGAGAGCAACTTGGGCTTCATTACCTTGCCCAAGGATACTTTGGCATGCAGCCTGAAACAGCCAGGATTCGAACCGACAACCTTCCATTTAGTAGGTGACCTGCTCTACCTTCTGAGCCACAGCCACCCCACCTTAGGATCTTTACTTTGCAATATAGAATGCCTCGAGGCAACTGTTTGTTCTGATTTGGTGCTATATAAATAAAATTGAATTGGATTGGATTGAATTGATTTTAGGGTAAGTAAATCCAGACAATACAAAAGAAACCCAGGATATGTGGAACAACTGGTGGTTGATTGTCATGCAGGTGTAACCAATTTTTTTCTAATTTCTTGTTAAAAGTCATGGCAACAACAAGAGTTTTAAGCTCACTGTTAAGTAAAGGCTGTTTTTGCAAAGAAGCTATTTTTTTTTTGTCATGGACCATGTCAGTTTAAAGAATCATATCCTAACTCACCTTTGCTTTTATTAAACGCAAATATAAAATGAAATCAAGTGGTTTTGTGATAGAAAAATTAAAGATTTAAACAAAAAAAAAATTCAAATGATTGTTTTCTTTTTTTCCATGTTGGCGCTTTGCAGCGATCAAAGAACCAACTGCAGGAATGTCTACTTTCATAAATAGTGACGTGGACCTCAGTGACATGTGGTGAGGTTTGTGACGGGTGAGGCACTGAGTCGTCTGGAGTCGGATGTTCACATTTATATGAATCCAAAATAGAAGCTTCTATTTCAATTTTAATTATGCTAATTATTAATTATGCTGGGTGGGTGTGTATATATCAGAACACATATATGGGCACACAATTATATAAATGTGTATGCATGA